>JANHGB010066520.1:0-26253 GCA_026283785.1 Coracopsis vasa | reverse complement strand
GCATGATTTTTATTTCTTCTCCTGTCTGCTCTAGTGATGTGCTGGAGGATGCCATTGTACTTGCCTCTGGAGACTGACAATAGACAATATCTTCAGCAGGAGTTCCTGAGCATGTTTCATTATTAGTACTATAAGCAGGTGGGAGAGGATCACCAAGCCAGCACATCATGTCAGCTTTGAATGCACCAGGAGAGGGTTTTTTTTTTTTTTAAAAAAAATGGAACATGTTCCCAGGCATTTGAGTTCCCTCAGAGATATTGAACTATTTGTTTTTGTTGAGTTTTCGCTCTAGAGCATTTGTTTTTAAACTATGAAACTCTGCAGCTGTACTGTGATCTTAAGTGAACTCAGGCTTTCTGTAATATTACCAACAGAGTTTAGGGGTTTTGTGACAAACAGAAGTTATTATTTCTCAGATGACGGGTGTGATGGGAACTAATATCCAATGATGTCCTCTATTGTGCATCTGTATTACATTTTGATAAGGCAGAAGATAGTTCCACATTGATCAGCCCTCCTATCCACTCACTGCAGAAACACTGCAAAATTTTGAAGTCAGTAAGATTTGAAGCAATTAACTTAGATTTGTGGATGTTGTTGCCTTTGTTTGTTTTGTTATATATATATTTTAGTACAATGTCTAGTAAACTTGTATTTCTCCTTAAAGTCAGGGTATGGAGATCTAAATGAATAGAACACAATGGCTTGACAAAGAGATTCCTATTCCTGTTTTGCAGCTGCTAGCCAAAGAACACAAAGCTGAAAAAACAAAAAGTAGGTGAATAGTGTAGAACAAGTGCTTGACTTTTCTTTGGTTTCTAATATCACCTTCTTGCCTGCCTTTTTCTGAGAAAGTTGTGAAGTACGTATAAGAATCTTATATACCACATAAAGCTGCATCCAGCATTGGCTTTCAGCTATGGTTACTGCATGCTGCAGCAGCACATTATCACTGATGGCTGCAGAGGGAGAGCAGCCACTGCCCCCAAAGCTGTCACATAAACTGTTTTTTCACAAGGCTGAATATGGTGGTCCTGTGCTAAAGAGTTCAGGCTGAATCCTGTCCTTTACAAAACCCAGCAATATTACAATGGGATCTTCAAACTCCTACAGAAGTTGTGGGGAAACCTCTGGTGTTCTCCTTTTGTGCAGGTGGGTTTTTCTTTTTGCTTTGTTTTTAGTATTGGTGGAAGGAATTGAAAAAGCTGGGAGAGAGGGAGACTTATTCTGTGTATGCTAGTGGATTATTTCTCCCTTGGATTTTTGTCTTCACCTTTTTTCTCTATTTTACTGCCAGTTCCAAAGTTACCGGTTGTGTACTGTAATGTAGATCAAGAACTGTACCTCTGTTACAGGAATGTGACACTTCAAGAGTGATGTCAGACACTGCCATTTTAAAATCAGAGTCACAACACATGCAGAGGAAAGGATGAAATATGCAGTGCTTTTTCAGTTGTTTCAGTTTGAAGAGTGATGTTGAATTGGAAAATGAATTGTGCTCTTTGGGCTACTGTTCAGCAGTTTCTGTCATGCTCTCCACTTATGTTCATTGATCTGTTCTGCATCAAAGACTTCTGGTTCAACTGTCACTTAAATACATGTTTGCAGATCTGAATTATATGTTGTAGTCATGTTTTTAACCTCATCTGAATATCTATTCTAGCATTATCTTACTGATTGTGGGTTTTTTTTCTTACCATCTTCTAATATTGCTGACAAATCTCCAATCTTTTCTGTCTCATGGGCTCCTTGTAGGTCACCCTCATCTCTGCTCTTACAACCTGTGTTCTGCAGCCCTTCTCTCTACTTCACAGTATTACAGAGTATACTTTGATATTTCATTCTTTAGCTAATGGCCAGTGCTATGCGTTTTCTCTTGTACTTCTTTGGTCACTTGTTTCTCTGGTACCTACTCCCATGGTTTCTTGAGATGTGAGTAAGGATTCCTCTTCAACCTGCAACTATTCAGTGACATTATGAAGAAAATAATAAAAAGAGAGATGCTTCTTTGTTTTCAGAGCTGACTTCACTGGGTTCATCTGAACACCATTAGCTTTGGATGGCTTCCTGCACATCCAGTTCTGTTTTACTAAGCTGTTGGTACAGACAGGAAGAAAAAGCTTTGGCATGTGAAGTTACAAAGGCTTGGAAATGCTCATCAGCAATCTAAGTCTCTGTTGTGTTCCTAATAGGGCCTCCTGAAGAAGTGTTACTCTGCCGAGGCTGCCTACCTGTTCCAACAGGACAAGTTCTACGATGTCAGCTATGACACTGGTGACAAGTCCATTCAGTGCAGCAGACGTCCAGATGCGTTCAAATTCTGGCTGATGTGGAAAGCATTGGGAACCACAGGCCTCGAGGAGAGAGTAAACAGGGCACTGGCTTTGGCTAGGTACCACCACACAGTTTTGAATATGTCTAGTCTGTGTAATTGACCAAAATGTTGACAATACTGATACTCCATATCTTGGAACAGACCACATTGTTACTTCCCCCTCCCCTTTTCTTTTTGTTTGTGTATAATAGGAGGAACTAATAGCAATAGTAATTAGTAATATTACATTTGCTACCATATTTAATAGTAATGATTATTTTTAGCAGCAAGTATATTGGTAAACATAAAAGTCCAAATTATGCTATCAATCTACATTATTTAATATTTTTGTTGTCTGAACCAGACATAGAACAGGTTTATCATATACCCTCTTCTAACTCATAACTGTGTCTTCTGGTGTTAATGTAAAAGCAGTCCTATATGCCAGGGTCTGAGCTGTGTCTAGCAAGAAGTGAATTAGCTATTCTGTTTACTTCATTCCTCATGAATGAGGAAATGCAGAAAGCTGATGGTGTGGGAAAATTTGTATGAGGACATCGTGTTAATGTTAGGATGTAGCAGAGGTATGTGAAGGCATATTGTTCTGAGATACTGCTTGGTTTTTTTCTTCACAAGTTTGCAGAATTTCTTAATGTTTACAGTATGTTCTGTTAGGGGTTGAAGCACCTTTTTCTTATGATCTTCCACTTACCTGCCCTCTTAAATTTTACTCAGTTTTTTGTCTTGCAGATCTGAGTTTCACAACTGAGTTCTGCAAAATTCTTGCTAGACTGTGTTTCTAAAGTGATGGTGATGTCTCAGTTTCTGGGGAGAAACTTCCATACACAGGTTACTTTATCTTCTCAGAGAAGAAATAATACTGAAATAAGACAACGGCCCATTAAAAACAATTCACTTGAAGTATCATATATGTTTGGAATTTATACAGAAGAAACCACAATGGAATCTTTACCAGTTCCAGGGCCAGCTACTACCATGAATCAAATAATTAATATTGCAAAACAGTCACCCATAACATATTGCCTTTTTTTTTTTTTTTGTATGAACTACCAAGTTGAAAATAATTGAATGTTTACTACAGTGAAAATTGAAGGAATAGCCTCACTTTAATAAAGTCACTTAAAGAACAGGTAAAAATACCTATGACCTAAACCCAGAGTGAATTGGAAAGGAATGAAAAGGAAGGCAGGAAAACCAGAAAAGCTCAAATGAGCTGTAGCTTTTTTCTCTACTTTATTTCTTTAAACCACTCATTATTTGGCCAGTTAAATGTTCCTTAATATCTTCTGGTTAAATTGCACCTTGTTTTTGTTCCAAAGCGTTGTACTGTTCAGTGTGTGTACAGAGTAAGTAATTCATTGCTGTGTCAGTAGGAGAATTCAGCCTTATCAAGGTCACTGGCCAAGGTCATTTGACTGAGAGTTTAGTGATTAATGACCTTTCTGGGATCAATATTCCCTTTGAACGCTGGGTTCAGCCGGTAGTGCTTCTAAGGAGTGACAGGGTTGTCTCTTTTTTTTTTTTTTTTCCTTCATATTTTTTCTTCTCTCCCTTAAGAAAAAATTAAATTTGTAGTCATTATCTGATGAAATATATTTTTTACAGTATCTGCATTGCTATCTTGAGTCTGCATGGGCATGGGCACTATGCCAGGTTTCCTAACTACTCAGCAGCTGTGCAGCCTTTCTCCTGATTTGTTACAGTAGGTGTTACTTAGATATTCCAAAGATAGTATTTCAGTGTTCCTGAATGCATACCTGAATTAATTCTGTAACTAGTCCACTGGCTATAGAACTTAAGAGCAAGATTACTTTTCTTTCCCCATCACCAGTGAGAGCTGCCAAGGTTTTAAAGCTAATTGCAGTCATGTATTCCTGTTGCAGCAAACTTTATAGCTATTGGCTATTCCATCAATTTCTTCTTGTTCTGGAGATGAATCATGTTTTCAGTGTATTATATATGCCAGGAACTTTGTGATGCTACCTATTTGGAAAGGCTTATTTTAAAAATCCTACAGTAGGGCATCCTGCTGATCAGTTCACAATTCACAGTTTCTTTTTTTTTCTTTTTTTTTCATCCCAGTTATTTTTGGTGCAGGGATGTTGTTTTATGAAGTACTTGAAAAAGAAAATAGATGTAATACAGTTAGAATACAACTGTAACAACCACTGCATTTTATGCTTCATCATCTTCGCAGTTTTTCTGCCTGATTCCTCTTCTGACACCCACTCTTAGCAGACATATGTCTACTTTTACAGCAGATCTCCACCCCTCATTTTCTGCAAGGCTTAATCATAGCAAATACTACTTCTCTGTGCACTCCAGTCCTCACTGAGACTCAAGTCCTTTTTTACGTTCTACAACAGTGACACAATAATAAAACTCCCCTGTCAAGTGTGGAAAGATGCACGAAGTAAACTGCTCCTCTGCCATCCAATGGTTCTAGCAAGATAAATCATGGGCGATGGATTTTCTAATGGCTACCTTCTTACGCTATTGGCAATGTAGTTAAGAACATGATAAACAGCATCGTGAGCTTGACTGACAGCAGATATCCTATGTCAGATGGTGGTGTTAAAAAAAGGCACTTCTGGTAAGAGAGGAGAGTATTAAGTATTGTAAAATCTCTCTTAACAAGTAAAGACCTCAAAAAGAAAAATAAGAAGGAGTGATTTATACATAGCTTTCTTTTACAGGATTTATTTAAAAAAATTAAAAAAATTGAGGGCCACTGTCTTGTGAGTATTCTGCTGATTTTGCTGAATGCTGGTCTTATGGTACAGATAAGTATCTTGTAATCAACAGGACAAAAGCACTGAGTGTGTTTTATTTAAGACAATCCCCCTGCAGAAAGAGGTTCCCCACAACACTCTCGCATGGTATCTAGCCTCCTCCTTACCTTTCAGCATGCCTCTCTTGCAACCTAAACATTAGTGTGGGCATTAAGAGCCAGACAACAAGCAAATGCACACAGTAGGTCATAGCAGAAACGCTCCAGAATCTGGATCTAGTCTAGATCTCAGTAGAACTTGTTCTAGTGAGAGGAAATATCTCAACAGTGCGCAGTGTGGCACAACTCAGAGCTGTGTGTCTTGGGAACTGGCGCTCTATCACAGTAATCGTTTTGTAGGGATGTGTGCTAAGAGGTAATGAGTCACATGCACAATGCTTGTTAATGATAAACAGCATGACAACTCCCCATGCTCTGTTCTGAAAACTGTTTTCCATCTAGGGAATTGTTCACTGCCTCCCTAACCAACCTGTTTCTGCAGCTCGTCTGCTGAGTAGCAGGCATTTGTTGCAGGTGCAACTAGAGGTGTCCCTGTGGGGTCCGGTCTCGGGCATGTAGGTAGTACCAAGGGAGGTTATTTTGACAATGTTCTTCTTCAAGTGGTGGACAAAAGAATTATTTATGTAATGACCAGTAATGCAGCTGCAGGCAGGAAAAATTCCAATAAATGCTACAAAATACCAGATTTGCATACAATCTGTCTCAATTTTATTACTGTTAGACAGCAAAATCTTCATTTAGATCTCAGGCAGTTAGTCCTTCATGTAGAGGACTAAAATTCTGTTGAAATGGAAAACCTGTGTGAATTTGAGGGGATATCTTTGGAATTTTTCTTGGGAAGGCTTTGGGGGCAGGGCAGGAGGGGAATAAAGAGAGAAGTCCCAGCTATGTCAAAGTGCCCTCTTTGCTTCAGAATTCCTGTGCGATGTGTGCCAAGGCAAAGTTGAGGTCATGTTTTTTAAAAAAGTTATAAATTGAAGCTGTTAGGATTCAAACTTTTGATTCAAACCTATTTTCCCATTGAAGGCTTCTGTGTTTTTCATATTAACAGGTGAAAGAGAAAAGAAATATTTATTTCAAAGCACTGTTAGCATAGAATGCTCAGGGATTATCGTGTATTAGCACTAGTCACTGAATGGATATGTGCACTTCTGTGTACAGTGTGGAACAAGGACAGTTCTGAGAAAATTGGTGGGTTTGAAGTACGTGGAACTCAAATTCTGGGCTAGATTGAGAGGCTCTTCTAACAGTAGTAGTGCAAGAGGTGTCAGGGTGACCATGAAATAACATGGCAGCACAGCATCAGTACTTGAGAAAGAAATGGAGGAATTAATTTGTAGAGGGCAACATCAATGGAAATGTGTGCTGGGAAAGTTCACAGCCTGATGCAAATAGGATCAATTTGTGCCATGTGGCTCCACTGAAAATCTGTGCCTGAGGACAGAATTTGGCCTCTCCTCAGTGCTCCTTGGCTGGCTGTGGCTTTTATTTGTTTCCAGGAGCTAATAGCTACTGCATTTTCACAGCAGGTGGAAATGAGATTTAACTCTGTGGTTTTTTTTGGGGGAGAAGGAAGAAAGTTCAAGACCTTTGTTGTCTGTATATGTTTTGTTCTCTTTTCTTCTGTGCTTTAAACTGCTGCATTTTTAATTGCAGATATCTAGTTGAGGAAATTAAGAAAAGAGAGGGATTCCAGCTTCTTTTGGAGGTAAATGAAAATGGAATTGAATTGTTGGGTTTTTTTGTTTTTGGTTTTTTTTGGAGGGAAGTGTCTATTGTTTGATCTTGTTCTTTTTAGCAATTGCCAGTTTGTATTTGAAGTATATAATAATTTTACGTATTGGAGATACACAGGTATGATTGAGCACACATATCAGGCTCTGCATTCCCTACCATCACTCTGTTTACTTTCCTAGCTTCTGGGCCTGTATTGCCTCAGGGGGTATACATGGAGCACTTTTCTCTGAAAGCAAAGAGCCTAGCTGCAAAAATGGAGTGCTTGCCAGACTTGACAGATAAGACTGTGTGCTGGATGGAAAAATATTTTGATCCTAAAAATGGACTTTTTCCATTAAAGTCCATGTTTTTTCCTTAACTCTGTTTCTGCACCCATCTTCCTAAAAACTACCCAAAAGTTAGGGTTTTCACTCATCTTTGCTAAACCAGTCAGCTTATTACTTGTTGGTGGTCTTGCTTGGGGAAGAGCAAGGGGGGAAGAACTAAAGTGCTATTTTTCCACCTATCCTCAGCTCTTTGGTTTATACGGCTAATATCTGAGATGTTGCAAAGACTTGTCATTTCTAGAAAAACCTTCTGCACTGTTGGAAGTGTATTTGTGTGAAAACTGGGTGTGTAGCATGGGTAGGAAGAAAGCACATGGAGGAGGAAGGGAAAATGAGGAAGTGCCACTCATACAGACAGACAAACCATAATGATGCAGATTTGATTTACACTTGCTGATGCCAAGAGGATTCTAGGTTGGGCTAGGAGAAATACAAAATATAAAACATATTTTACACTGTTCATACAATAGAAACTTTTCCCTTTAACTTAGAATACTGCTAATTTGAAAGTGCATAGTGGGAAACTTTACATGGAGTGAAGAATTTTGGGCTGGCGGCACATGATGGGATTACTAAAGTAGAGAATCTGTTTAAAAGTTCTTTATTTTCTGCTATTGTAGAGCTTAGCAGAGAGCCAAGACCTACTGTAGATGTGAAAGATGCTAGTGAGAGCAGAGACTGCTTTTTAGTTCCTTCAGGAACAGGACACTTGGATTAAAGGAGGAACTGGAAGGAGTGCTATAGTATGGGCTACGTAGTATGGGCTATGAGAAGGAAGTTAAGTTAGAGTTAAAAAGCTAGGGTTAAGAAAAAGTTTTCAGGAGTGCAGGGCAACAGGCAGTGAGAATTCAAAGAAAGACTGCTGGGAGGCTGCTAAGCCCAATTATGTGAGCCCTTTCTTAGTGGAAATTGGACCTTAGGCACAAAGCTCAGGAATATGATCCTCTGATACATGCAGTGAGGAAAGTCCAGTAAGTAGAACCACTCTATGGCCTGGAAATGCTATTCGTGCTTGCATCATCTTGAGCTCTTCTGTGGTATAATTGCTTACTTGCATTGATAAGAGCTGTGACAAGATAACCAGAAATAGAGTGAAGCATGGCTGGGGGTAGTTAAGTTTTTCTAGGATGAATGATATATTCGTAGGGGAGTGGTATATTTGATGTGTGAAAGGAAACTGAGATAATCAGAAAGGTAATATAGGCAATGGCAATATGGTAATATATGCCATCTGTCTACTCCTGTCATCTGATTTTAAATAGTTTTAAAATAAACCCTGTAACAGCAAGCTAGTGCTTGCGCTCATGAGGAGGCTGCTGCCTTTTCAGGATCTGTGTTTATGTGTGTACTCAATGTGTGCTCTTTGGGGGAAAGAAATGGGACTTAAAAAGCTGAGCTTTATTTCATTCAGTGGCAGCACGTGGCAGGTTTGCAGCTCTGTTCTGCTGACAATGCTATTCTTTTTGATGATTAAATTGTATTTAATACATTCTTTGAAGCAAGGCAGAAAATGATATGAGCAGTTCTCAGTGCCCTTTCATGAAAGAACATGTCTCAGCTGGTGAGCTCTCCTTGTTCAGGAAATTGCCTGGGATTATAATAGCAGGTGTATTCATGGTAAGGCAAAGAGATGGTGAGACCGAGCTACCCTTTCTTTCTTTCAACCAGTACTAGTGAGGATGGCATGTGGGAGAAGAGAAGGGTGTGTGAGTTTATAATCCGTGTTATAATCTAGACTGCAGTTAAATATTGTGTTGCAAATAATGTAGGTCAAGATTTGCTGAGTGGTTTTATAGGTGATGTTGAGTGGGATTAGGAGGCACATCTATTCCTCGTGATGTTGAGTGGGATTAGGAGGCACATCTGTTCCTCGTGCTGTTGCTATCTGTACAGGTTAAAAAAAACCCCGAACATTCCAAATTAGCAGGAAATATAGAGACCCTGGCAAAATTTAAAGGCAGAATTTCTCTGAAGGGAAGCAGAGATGTGGAGTCTTAGTCTTTGCTCAAAAGGTCTGTTTAGATATTAGACTATATATATCCAAGTTATGGCACATACGCTGCAAGGGGTCCTGAGATTCTTATAAAATGTGGAAATTGAGAAAGCCGGCGTTAACTCCAGCACTGTGTAGTATGCTGCATGAGATATGATATAAAAGGAAATTGACATTGTTCAGTAGAAAAATGACTAGGTGTGCAAGTGTTAAATGGTGACAGAAATTGAATTTGTTTTATGTAAAATGTATTAAAGGAAACTTCATTAAAAAAAACCCCAAACAAAACCAACCAACCAAAAAATAAAAAAAACAAACAAACAAAAAAACACCCCATAAAACAAGAAACAAAAAACCTAAAAAGAAAATGTTTTCTTGTCTTGTTGCTCCAATTTTGAAATCTATAAGTTACCTCTCTACCCCTCTCAAAGTTTTGCTTAGGAAAAAAGTGTTAGTGAACAAAGAATTAAATATGTATATAGGAAGAAGAAAGGAAAAAAGAACCCTCAATCCTGCTTTTTCTGTCAGCAGGAAAAGAAATGGATGATATGAAAACCATAATATTTATAGAACTACTTATAGTTTTAAAAAAGGAAAACAGAAGTTGAGTTGGAGAAGAAAGTTTTAATGAAAAGAATATAAGCTCTAAGGTTCTCTCCTCCTTCTTCCTCTCCAAAACAAAGTAGAGCTTTTTCATGAACTATAATATATATTCCTGTACAATTTGTTGTATCTGATAAGCAATCACTTGTTCTCTTGTTTAGCCCGAGTATGCAAATGTTTGCTTTTGGTACATTCCACCAAGCTTAAGAAAAATGGAGGATGGACCTGAATTTTGGCAGAAGCTACACCAGGTGAGTGTCACATGCAGTGTTATCTGTAGCTTACTGATTTATCTGTGTGCCAGATAAGAGTGTGGAATAGCCCTTGACTTTGCTCACCATCAGCCTATCAGTAGGTTCCGGATTTAACCCTTAAATACGTGTTGGTAAGATTTAAGTTTGTTATCTGTTCAGAAAAGGCTAATTAATATTTTTCCTTAATGTAAGAAATTAAGACATTTACAGGTATTCATCTTACTATCAAAGCTGTTAACAGTTGGCAGAATGAGCAAAGATAAACTGTTTGCATCTCTCATCTGGACAGATTATTCATTACTTGTTTCAGTCACTTAAGGTTGTCCTTGGAACTTGTCTTTAATTATCTATGATAATCTATGATACTGCAGGTGACGAAGTGCTTAAGAATACATTTCTAATGTTAAGCAACCCGTAAGTGATAACAGGAATACAATGGGAAAAACTTCTTTGAATGTTCTGGTAACTCTTTGCCACCCTGGTAGAAAATCATAAATGTCTTGAAAAAAGCAGCAGTAAAATTTTGAAGTTACTAGTAGGGAATCAGTAGTTAAGACTTAATTAAGAAACCAGTAGACACTATTTTATTATGTTTTATTGAATAAACTATACTGTGAGGAATTGAATTTAACTCATTGTTTGCTCCTCTCTGTAGCAGCTTTGGTGTTCTGCACTTTTTTCCTAGGATTTGCTATTAGAAATTTAAGCTAGAACATAGATGTGTATTCACAGGAATTGGTTTTTTTTGTCTGTTTCCTCCTGGCTTCCCCTCCTTGCTGACTCAAAATGTCCTTGGTGGGAGTAAACATTACATAGCAGCAACTAACAGCATCGGTGTTATCAGCGTTGTTCCCAGGCTGAAAGTCAAAAACACAGCACTGGAACACAGGAGAAAAATGACTGCTACTGCTGAACCCAGGACAGTATCCACCCCTTATTCCATACCATTCACGTCATGCTCAGATCCCACATCTTTCAATATACGATCACTCTTGTCTCATATATATATATGTATATAGATATACATCCACACACAATATTTATGACAGATGCTGGTGTCTTTATGGTGAGGTCTTACTTAACCCTTTCTGTATTGTTTTGGGAAGTATATTTAACTTTTGCATTACCAAAACATGCATAGCCACTGTGTGGGTACAAGGGCTTTGCATTTACTATGATTTCACAAAGTATGGATGGGTCATAATCCTTTCGTATGGGGCTTTCCTTCCTCATGTTAGAGTGGAAGGCCTATATATGTATATACGCGCACAGGGAGCTGTATAACAGCTCATCTACTCATGGAGGAGTGAGGGTTTGGGAAAAGAGCACTGGGAAGGCATAGAAGAACTAATACTACAACTGCCATCTTTTGTGTTATGTATGCTATGGAAGGGCTTGAGAGTGAAGAGATATAGCACAGTGAATGGCTTTGAGCATGTATATTGTGAGTGGCTTATTGAGTGTAGCTTACTGATACTCTGCTTTGCTGCTCTATGGCACTTCCAGTCAGGGTGGGGAGTAGATGCCTGCCTTTATTTTATGTACTTATATAAGTAGACTGATGCTGGAAATGCAGATTTTTCCTAGCCAGTTTTGTGGGAGAGAACTCTGGGAGAAAGGAGCTTGTGTGCACTTTCTCCCAAGAACCAAGCACCATTGCAGATCTGAACCACACCTTTTATGGGCAAGGTGACTTTTTTGTTGATTCTTATGCTGCCTCTGATGAAGCACTGAGAAACCCCAAATCCTAAAATATAACCTATTTTCCTCTTCCTCACAAAAGCCTGAAAAAAAGAAATCTACCACAAACCAGACCAAAGGTCCCTAGCAAAGCAAGGTACTGAATGGCACAGGTTCCTCTCCCAGAGGAAACAACAGATTATGATTACTAAGTGTGTTGCTTTAGGCATTGCTAGGAAGTTCTTGAACACTACAGAAATGAGCCTGTTACAGAAACAAAACATGTTATTTCACCTCCCTGATTCTCTACAGGGATAGGTCTGGGGTTACTTTGCTTTCTGGATACTGAAGGCCAGTTTGGGGCACAGCAGGTTTCAGTGAGCAGATGACATAACAGCAGTGAGTCCCAAAAATAAGACTGACTTAACTTTTCAAGCTGATGTCAGTTTGTTCTAACATTGCTGACGCAAACAGCATCATCATTATATTACATTAATCAGTACAAAATATGTCTGGGCAAGAAGGAATGCATTCTGATGAGCAAGGTTTAAGAAGATGAAGACTGGAGAGGTTTCTGTATTATGTCATTGATGGGCATATAAGGATGTGTACAGTTTTTTGAGTGCAAGTGCTTCTTGAATATTCCTAGCATTTCAGTAAAATTAGCATTAAAATCCTTTAATTCACAATTTGTCTTTTCACACAACATTTTAACATCAGTTATTCTGTTTATCCAGAAATCAATTTTCCGTTTTGTTGAGCTGCATATCTGACAGTAATTAAGGAAATGTATGTCTTAAAAATCCCTTGAGCAAGTAATGGATTTTATTGAACTGCTTGTTCAGCAATATTGCTCAGAATGACATGTTGTCTCCTGAGGTTAGTTATGTGAGTTTTAGTGCTGGTGAAAGTTGATAAGCAAGTAGCTCTGATCTCAAGTCCTCAGCTTCATGAAGAATTTGCGTAGTCTTATGCAAAATAACCCTGAAGGTTTCCTGCTGTACTTGCTCCCCTCCAGCTTCCATGGCCCACTTTATGTGGAAATGTGTCAGGGCTGACTAGATTGCAGCATGATACCTGATTCTGATGTCAGTCTTCTAGCTGTCCTACATAAGCTCTGTCTCTCAGAAGCTTCCCCACCCCACTGTGGTAGGCTGTTTGTTTTAAATTCCAGGGACTTGAACTTTATGTATAAAATTAGCCCTATTCAGAGTCTCCAACATGCAAAACAGAAAGACGATAGGAAAGAGCGGCCTGAAGGATTTGGAGCAGCCACTAGCTGGTCATTTGACTGATCACCCAAACGTTTTAGGATAAGAGGAACAATGTGATGGTGGGGAAGTAAAGAACAGCATAAATGTACTTTATTACCTAGTGAAACTGGGAATTCTGTGCACACCCACAGTCTGACACCACTCTCATTTTTTGGGATTACTGCAGACATTGGCTATGAAGTTAAACTGGTTCTACAGACAGTACAGCAAGGCTTTGGATGCAGTTGGGTGGTCCAGGATAGTCCATGCCCTGAACATTTGTCATTATGGGCATAGCAGATGGCATAATCCGTAAAGGAACCTGCGGTGTTGGGTGTTTTTCAGTGACATTCTTCACAATTAATTGTGGGATTAATTGAGGGATTAATTGTTGTAGAAACCATACAAATGGTCACTCTGTGGTAACTGGGGAGCTGCTGATATATTCAACCAGAAATATAAATATAAGTGGTGTCATTTTGTCATTGCAAACTAGGGGCAGTTGTCACTGACCTGGATCTGACATAACTGAGGGATGAGGGAACAATGGCTTTGCTCATGCTGTATGTGCTCCTTGGTGGTATTTTTTCTCCTCTTCCTCTTGTGACACACCTGAAGATTTGCTTTGTCTACTGCTGAGGATAGTCAGTATGTCACAGAGAGAAAAGTGTAACTGGGAATTGCAAGCTGGAAATAGAAGTGAAGGAAGTGGAAAAAAAAAAAATGGAAAAAGAGTCCAGAACATTCCAATTTTCATATTTTTTCCATAACTACTAATATCTATGTATATTCTTACTTGTAACAATCTTCTCTTTAGAAAAGTCATCTTTCTCAGCTTATGCTAAAGTGTCTCCAGATGACATAGAATTAGCTGATTTTTAGTGTCTGGAAAACCTCATGGCAGCACAGAGAGTGCTTGGGCACAAGGAAGAGTTTGGAGGGATGCAACTGAAACTATTGCTATCCTGTTGCTAACCCAGATTCCCAGCCATGCCTTGTGTGTTTTGGATCAGCTTGTGGTCTCCTCAAACAGTGTAGTCTAGAAGACTAAGAAGACAAAGAATTAACCATCTTTAACAGAATCTTCCCCCTGCAGGAGCTTGACTTTGCCGAAGGGTCCTGGAGCGTAACTCTAGGTAGGCTACTGTATCTTGAGTACTGCTTAGTAAAAAAAGCTAGTGGTATATTGGCAAGTACCACTTTAGACATCAAAATGTTAATGGAGTTAAAAAAGTGTCAGTAGGTTCCTGATAGGTCTTTCATGCTTTACTAAACTTTGCCTGGTCTATAGTTCTAAATAACATATGCTGGAGTATCAGATTTTAATAGTTTAGTTTCAGTAGTTCAGCTTTCATACACAGTTGTTAGTTTCAATTACTCAAAATTCTAGCATCTCAGTGACAGACTCTACTTGTGTAATTTTTTGGGGTGTTTTGTTTTGTTTGCTTCCTGTCCTTTTGTGGATTTTTGAACAAATAATACAAAGTTTATTGGCAGTATTAGAAGGCTCAGGATACAATTTCATGCTAAAGCCTATATAATTTGGAATGCCATTTTTGCCTCTCTCCTCTTCCCCTTAGTAAAAGGTAATCTTATTTTTCCGCCATTCCCCAAGAGAAGAATATGGCTGTCTGCTATCTGAAGACGTATTTGTAAAATAGCCTGTCATGCTGACTGGTGTTGCGATACATTTATATAATGAGAGGTTTCATATCAAAAGCAGAAATGTTAGGAGGTTGAAGTGGTGTTACCTTAGCAACCTCTGAATCCTGTGGTATTTGTGGTATAAATCAAACACTAATCAAGGGCCCGATTCAGTATTCTTTATGTATTCAAAATTTCTATTGACTATGGTATGAGGTTTGAATGTGAAGAGAAAACAAGATCTCCAGTTGGTTGTATTAATAATGTTTGGCATCTATATTTTTGAAGAATAAGAGAAAAATGACATAGATTATAACCACAGTATTAAATGTAGAGAGCCCAAGTTTGTGCACAAGAAAGGTCCCCAACATATCACTGCAAGTGTTTTTCCACTTGGGATTTGTGTTCAAAATGTTGTTACTTGAATGTCTGGCATCCTTGTACTTTGAGTTTTTCTGACACTTGGACAAGAAAACCATTAAACAGTATTTTAATGTGTGTGTTTGAAGAGTAATGGTAGAGAACCAATTCTGTGAACTTGGCTTACATAAGTAATTTTTATAGTAACAAGTAGCCTATTGACTCTAGCGTCTAGCTCTGACATGAGCTTCTGTGGAGGGCCACTTCAAATGACAGGCAAATCAATAGTAAGATTTACACAGAAGTACATGAGAGTTAGATTGGCTAAATCATTAGCTTCTATGACAAGGTGACCCATGTAGTGGATGAGGGAAAGGATGTGGATGTCATCTACGTGGACTTTAGTAAGGCCTTTGACACCATTTCACACAGCATTTTCCTGGAGAAACTGGCTGCTCATGAATTGGATGTGTGTACTTGTTGCTATGTGAAAAAAAAAATGGCTGTTTACTTGAGCCCAAAATATTGTGGTTAATTGAATGAAACCCAGTTGGCAGCTGGTCACAAGTGGTGTTCTCTAGGGTTCAGTATTGGGCTGATCCTGTTTAATATCTTTATCAATGATCTGGACAAGGGGACCAAGTGCAACCTTTTTCCCTTCACAGGAGGTGTATAATCCTTCAGGGTAGTGAAGTGTGTATGTGTTCATACATAATATGTTGGTGGGTGCTGGTCTATCCTCCCAAATAACAAACAATAAGACAAGAGGAAATGGCCTCAAGTTGCACCAGGGGAGGTTTAGATTGGATATTGGGAAAATTTTCTTCACCAAACGGCTTGTCAAATATTGGAACAGGCTTCTCAGGGAAATGGTTAAGTCACCATCCCTGGAAGTATTTAAAAGATGTGGCAATCAGTGGTGGACTTCGTTAGTGGTTAGACTTGATGATCATAAAGGTCTTTTCCAACCAAAATGTTCTGTGATGCTATTGTGACTGACAGATGTGGAGCTGTTCATCAGTCCTTTGTGAATACTGTATACCATAAGTTGGTCTAACTGTTTATGATCCCATGTGCTTTCTTGTTGCACTGAAATTATATAATCATGTAAAAATATGTTTGGAAAAGAACAGAAAGAGAAAGTGGGACAGGTTCTGTTGCTAGTTTGGTTTTGTGGTGGTCTGTTTGGTTTTTGTTTCCCTCACATTCCACCCCCCCTTCAACCTTTGAGAATTGTGTAAAAGATGGTGCCATCCCTTAAACTTTTGCTTTCTCTTAAAACAACCTACAAATCTGTTGTGGACTTCGAGAAAAAAAGTAGTTCTGTAAGTGGAAGAGATTGATTTGGCAGGTCTAAGAGAAAGACCTTCCCTGGGGGATGGATTGTCATTTCAGCAAATCTTAGAATCATAGAAAAGTTAGGGTTGGAAAGGACCTCAAGATCATCAAGTTCCAACCCTCCTGCAATGGGCAGGGACACCTCCCACTAAACCATGTCACCCAAGGCTCTGTCCAACTTGGCCTTGAATACTGCCAGGGATGGGGAATCCACAACTTCCCTGGGCAACCCATTCCCCGGCATCCTTATAGGCCCCCAAACGTGTGGGACAGTGTCGAATGCTTTGCACAAGTCCAGGTAGATGACATCAACTGCTCTACCCCTGTCCATCAGTTCTGTAGCCCCATCATAGAAGGCCACCAAATTGATCAGGCAGGATTTCCCCTTAGTGAAGCCATGCTGGCTGTCACCAACCACTTTGTTGTTTTTCATGTGCATTAGCATGCCTTCCAGGAGAATCTGCTCACAGATGCTCTGGCACAGAGGTGAGACTGACTGGTCTGTAACTCCCTGGATCATTCATTTTCCCCTTCTTGAAAATGGGGGTTATATTACCCTTTTCCTGTCATCAGGAACTTCACCTGACTGCCATGATTCCGATTTAGAAAGTTTAAATTGAGACAAAATAAGAGGTGACTGATTTGTATCTTGATATAAACACTAGATGTAAAAGGCTTTGATTTTTGAAAGAGACAAAAGATACTAATCTATATGATATCAAGAGCTTTTGTAATCATCTGGTTTGCCTATCCCTTGGAGTTTATAAAGATGGTTTATATTAATCAGCTGTTGACGAAACCTCATGCAAGAGTATTGGTGAGGAAAAAAAGACTGTTAAGAGTGAACACATATAGTGTAAGTTGGAGAATTAGTAGAAAGTAAAGCAGAAAGCAGCACCAGACAAGTAGTTGAGAGAGCATGAGTTGTATGGGGTTTGCTGTCTCGGAAGGCTATTGAAAGTAGTGATATCCAGACTGTGTCAGGATGACAGCTTGTTTCACTATGCGCTAGGAGGGGAGAGCAGAGGCAGAAGGGGAGGTAGGGTACCACAAACTGGCATTTCTTCTCAGGCGTCCTTTTACTATAAACTGCACATATTATATTATGACATGCAGATCATAGTGCTAGAGCCTAGCTCATCCTGTTTTCTGCTGCGGATAGCACTCACCTCTTATTTTGCCTAGCACAAGGAAATATTCCAGTGTATATTCCAGTATTTGTATATGTATGTGTGTGTATGTAAGTACACAAAATACATATAAGCACATATTATATTCCTTTAAAATCCTTTTAAAGGAGTGTGGTAATCACTCCTAACTCTTGTAATTGCTTTTGTTACCCAGCAATTAACTATATATCTCCATGTGTGAGTGTGTGGACACACAGAAGCAGGGAATGCGGGGGGACTGCAAGTGTGAGAGCAAGACAGAAGAGCTGAGTGACATTCTAACACCCCTCTTTGATGTGTGCTATAGTTTTGAGCACTGGTTTTGGATTTCATTTTTTGAAACAGTGTCTGCCTTACTACTTGCTGCACTTACTTCAGCATAAGCTATTTTTTTCTGCATTATTAGCTGAAGAAGAAAAGCAATTAGGTGAATTCCAGCCCAAGGAAAGACTTTTCTGTATGTGTTAATAACTAAGTACAGAAACTGAACAAAATAGTAACATTTTCTGTCCTTTTTACCTTAATGATAAAAATATCATTTGCATTAGACATGTGGAATATCTCTTTTTTTTACTTTTGAACTAGCATGGAATCTCAAAAATACCCAGATAATTTAGATTTTCTGTGAGATAATAAGATCCCTTTTACAGGCAGTTGCATGGGTTATGCCTTCTATTCTCACAGCCAGTTTGCTCTTTTCATACATACGGCTATTTCATACTCGAAGTACACAGCTCCGAAGCAGGCAGGCTTTTATTCGTGGCATTCGTATTGCAGAAATGAATCAGAGGTTGTCTTAGATGTTCAGACATATGCAGTCTTTCAGGGATTAAGCCCCAGAACTGTGTGTTTGCTTTATTCCCAGCACATTTCTGAAGTAAAAAGTGAAAGAAAATTTCAAAAAGGATTGCATAGAAATATTAGAACTGATAAAAATATTTTACTGCTGTTTTCCTGTCAAGCTAAACAGTTCAAAGAGAAATAATTGCAAATTTCTGTACTGAATGAGGAGCATATGCCTCATGCCAAATGTGGGATAACTTTTCTCATGTTTAGCATCAGACACAAGAATGATTTTTTTTTTACTGTGGTGGAATATGCAGTGCTTTGCTTTTTGGATACTTTAAAGATATTTGAAAATGTCAGATGGATCCTAGTCTTTGAAGTAAAGAGATTCTCATCTATAACACCAAGAGTCAGCAAAGCTCATTGTTAGGCAAAATCGTGCAAAATGACACTGAGATGAAGTTTTGTTTACAATGGAAACATCAAAGCAAGCAGATAAAAGTCCCATGCCTGAGAGCATACTCATAACTGCTTTTCTTAAAAAACAAAAATCAAAAAAATCTGTTTCAGGTGATGAACATTTTGCTGCTCATTTTCACCTTCTTCCTTTTGAGAGATTTTATGACATGAAGAAATGTAAGTGTAAGAAGATAAACAATAGGTTCAGAAGAGGTACGAGAATAAGATGTCAGAAAGAGCTGATGATTACTTCCTCTTCAGGACAATACACATATGTAAACTCCAGGGCCCACGTAATCACATCTTTGTTGCAATCAGAAAACAACAAAGTCAAAATATGTGTATACATTTGAATTTATATAACATACTTCCAAAAGTGAGCATAAACATTCTTTTAATTGAAAATAAACAGGTTTAATTGATACCAGTTTAGTATTTGTGATGTTCACTGAACTTTATGATTCATGTTCTGATTAATTTTTTTAAGAATCTCCTCTTTATTGTTTTTCACTCAGGTGCTTGGTCAATGGCAGTAGGCTCATAAATTCTGTGTGTTGTTTCTACATGGGTCCTTGCAGTGAGAAAGGTTTTGGAAACTGATCTATGAGTCTACACACATGTAACTCAGGACTGGATGATCATTTATACCGTCAATACTTACCTAAGCATGGATTCACCTGGCACTGCAAATTACATTCAGTCATGATGGAAAGTTTCAGAAAACTCTCTGTTCTCAGTTGAGGGGCTGTTGTGGTAATTAGTCAAAACAAGCTTTTTTTTTTGTAATACAGAAGAGATGATTTTGAAAACAAATGCTGATGGAAATAACTACAGAAAAAACAAGCATTCATGTATTTATGTTCATATTAATAAAACTACACAGTTTAAAAGTGAGCAATTAGTGTCCTTAAAGCAAAGCATGGTTATACATGGTCTGATCCTACATGGCTTCCTCAATTATGAATCAAATTAACTGTCTTCAAATGAAAAAGACTTTTTTAACACATGCAATGCATCAAGAAGACTTTTTTACTGAAAAGTGGGCTACCCCAGTAATCATTTTAGAAAAGACACACACTAGTAATATTAGAGTATTACACATAAAAGTTCTTCACAAAGAACCATTCTCCTCCAAGACTGAAAATACAAAATATTTGTTCAGCTTTAATGACCAAAAAAATTACAACTTCTACACTTAGGTGGCACTGTTTCCTTTTTCTTATAAGAGCTTTTAAGCCTTTGCAGTCACTGGGCTTCAGTAGCACCAAAAAAGAAAAGCCTTTTCTGATTAAGGCCTCACTCTGAAAAGGAACTGGACAAACATTGGTCTGTTTCACAGGTCTGTAATTATTCCCTTCTCTTTGAAGTTGACATGTGTTTCCTACATTCTTAGTCTATCACCTTTTATAATGTGCTACAGTTACTGTGGGTATTTTCTAGCTAGGAGAAATGCCTGAAGGTGAAATTTCAAGCCTCTCGAGTGCCCTGCACTTACTGTTATACCCTGCTTTCCCTTTCCCTGCAACACCATGAGAGCCGTATACTCAACTCATGTATATCTGCCATGTTGAGCATCCTCAGCAGTAAAAAACTGTCATTTCCAAAAAAATATGCCTACAGTAAAATTATTGTGGTGAAGAGAAGAGTTGGCTCCACTTTAGACACGGTTATGGTGTGATCCATCCTTCTACAACTGTAGAAGGATTATTTTTCCTTGAAAGCAAAACTGTCTTGATAAGAAAGGAATTTAACATTTTTTGAGGGGCTATCATACTGCTACCAGAAACAAGCAATTTTTTTGAAAGAATTTTGATTTGCAGACTTCAAATTTTTGCTCTGAAATGGCCAGTTCAGTCAAGATTAGGAACTAGGCTGCCACCTACACCAAGAAGATAGTTTGGACTGTCATTGAAACTAGAGTATAAGAACCTCTGTATCTATAATAGGTCACAAAGAAGTATTGATGAAAAAATCAAATATTGATGAAAATATGAAAACCTAAGATACTTAGCATAAGCTAAAGTTAGAATACCAACAACTGCCTCGTGTTATTTTACCAATATTTCAAAACTCCTATTGAGGTTTTCACTGTACAAAGAAGGAATAAAAGGTAGTCCATGTTGCTTTCTGTCAAGACAAAAGTATGGTTAAAATACTTGAAGTGGACTGAGAATGCGTTGGGGGGGTAGTGCCTTCCTGAAGCACAATGGTCTTATATCAGCACTTGTAACCCAAGTTGAAGTGAGCAAGTCTGGAGCTCTGCACCATATTTTCTATATCAAAGCCTGGTAAAATGTCTTATGTCAAGAAAAGCACTTAGTAGTCAGCAAGGTCCTTCTTTTTATTTTCTACCCAGTCACAACAGTGCCATCAATTCAAGAGTGGTTCCTGGACTTCTCCAATTAAGCTTGAACTTCAGTTTATATTTTACCAAAAAGACTCAGAAATGTGCTAGACTGAGGCTATGGAAAACAACAATGCTTTGTAATTTCTGAATTGCTTTTTTACAATATGATTCTAGTATGATTGCCTGATGTAAATCATCCTTCTTAATATTAGCTTAGCCTTAGTAGTGGACTTTCCCATTTGATACAATTTTACAATATTATATTTCAATAAAACTACTATTGAGTCATTGTGCCTTTCTGAGAAGCTACCTTTTTGAATATAGTTTAATCTGATATATAAGTTAATTTTATTTTATAAGTGTGAGCTAAATAAGCTATGAAACTTGGCTTCACTGTGACATCTGAGTGTTCTTCTCAGCCTTTCTTACCCAATCTTTTCCATATAGCTTTCCTCTGTTCTTTAATTGACAATAGTTTATAGTGTTCCTAGAGACTTTATGAACTTGAGTTATCAGCTATCAACATACTACAAGTTATATATATCTTGAACATCTTCAAGAATGTTTTGCTATTCTAATACACCATCTGTGAAAATAGACACCAGTGAATGCAAAGACCTGTGAAGGCACACAGCTAACTACTACTTTTTTTTATTTAATTCTTCTTTTCCTGTCTATAGACATTTCTAGAAAGAATTTTCATAGAATTTGGCCAAATTTTCATAAATGTTGAAGTTGTTGGCTAACTTTTCTCTTAACTTTTTCTCACTGCACTAGAGATGTGCAGTGTAAAAAAAAGCTAAAAACAAAATTAAGAAAAACCAGACTGCTCACAAATCTGTAAGACACCCTTTTCTGAGGATGTCTGCGACATTTTTGTTAGAAAACCTGGAAGAATGCAAAGGTTTAGAATAGAAGTTATGCAACTCTCCTTACTCAAAGTCAGACGTTCAGGGTCACCAGGCAGTGGTCTTGAAATTTGTTTACAAGAAGTCTTCTGAAATCTGAGGGGGTAACAACAGCTCTGAGGCAAGGAATTTATGGATCTCAACTTGTTTGGTAAGATCTGCTGATCAAGCTTACTCGTCTCCCCAGCTGTCTCTGTGCAACAAAACAAAGATAGGAAGACTCTGAAATCGTTTGGACTTTCTATCCTATCTGCAGGAAAATGTGTAGGGAATTTATGTACCTTGGGAAGGTCAAAAAAGGAAGTTCTCAGCTACAGTAATATTTCTTTGGAAATCTCTCAGTAATAACTTATAATTAAAAAATAGAACACTTTTTCTTCAGAAAGGAAATAAAATTTTATTTATGATAATATGAATATAATAAACCCATATTCTTCTCCTGAAATAGCCAGCTAAATACTTAGCTTCAAAATGCCAGGTAGGGAATACTACAGCATTTAAAATGGGTTTCCGGTCTCCCAGTTTCTAAATTGATATCTGCACTGAATATAGTATATGTTAGTCAGTCTGTTCAATGCAGCTTTCCTTCCCAACAAATGTTGGATAGCAAAGCTAAAAGAAGTTTTAACACATATAAAGATATATATATATTATCAAAGTTCCATTTTTGTCTGTCTGTGAATATTACTATATCTGCAACACAGCTGAGTTCTGTGTAATGTGTTTAGCAGATATACAGGTCTGTTCTTTTATTCACGAAGTTTCACTGCTCACTAGTACCTTAATAAATTATTTCTTATGCCTGTGTGAAGCATCTGAAGATGAACTATTAGGTAAAACGCATCATTTTATTAAATAAATAAACCTTAGGTATAGTGGATAGCTCTCAATATACTCTGAGGCCCTACGTAATTGCTGTTCTGTACTCTGAAGTCCTACATAATTGCTGTTCTGTTTTGTTCTTGTCAAATTTTGTTGCTGTTTCTTGAGATCCGTATGCACATAAATTAATGTAGTTCATCAATATGACAGCTGAATTTTAAATTTGGTGTTATTTTTTCAGCAGTCTGCCATTCACTTTAATGTCAACGGTGATGCAGGCTTTACATATTATGTACTTTTGGACATCTTTAATTCCAGATATCTGTGACATAGATGAAAAGGAATATATACATTGCTCAGTGGATAAGACATTTTTGTTTTCTAGAGATATCCCTCTAACGGCACCAAAAGCTCTTCTCAAGTTGTGATACCTTCCATGTTTAACTCAATCTTCTACAGTGTCATCAAAGTGACATGGGGAGTTACTCTAAGAGCTGGGAAGGCATGCCTCTGCTTCTGTTCCCTGCCAGCAGCTGTGCCTCAAGGCAAAGGTTCAGAATTGTTTCTATGACCTGAATCCCTCTGCTTCCATACATTTTTCTTCTAAGGGAGTATGTGAAAAGCATTACCTCACTCATTTGCTTTCGCAGGCTGGTAATACAGTTTTCCATTTTTTTTTTTTGTCTTTAAGTATGAGCTGTTGCGCTCCTGTTACTATGCCTTTTTTCCCCCAAAAAACCAAAACAAACTAAAAATATTATGAAAGCTAGTGAGGAGAAAAGTATTAAACCACTGATTTTTAGTATTTATGAGTGCAACAGAATTAACTGTAACCTTTCACAACACACCATTTTCCTCTTTAGCATGTTAATCTCTTAGAAAAAAAAAACAGATACTGATCCCAAACCTCTGGTGGAACTATGGGGAAGCCCACTTCTTTGCTTCCCTGACAGTAAGATCTGACAAACTGTCCTGAGGTTCTGGGTTTGCTGCAGGACATAGACTGTATGTGTGCCGATGATTGCAAACAGCTTTTTCATTTTTCAGTGGAAGCTGCTGAGCAAGCAATTATATCAGCTTTCTGTTTGTTTTGAGTAGCACCTTTCCTTCGTTTTCATTTCACTGAATCTGAAGCAGAGACACAGCACTGCGCTAAGGGTAATTTTAAGAGTAAACTTTCCACAAAACAACAGCTGTCAGGCTTGCCATATGGGAAAAAAACACTTGGTACAAACAACCTGATAATAAGGTAGCAGCAATACAAGATCAGTTTGATATTAGGCTAAAAAAAATTGCTACAATATTAATTATCAGTATAAATAGTATTTTGATTTGAAAATACTGGATGCTTTATTTTTTTAAAAGAAACATTATAATTCAGCTAGCATTCCTGATTTTAGATTCCTGTGCAGAAAAGGACCTTACAACATTCAGACAAAATGTCTACATTTAATTACAATGGCCATGTGCTGCATATCCTTACAAACTTCACCATGAAATGTGCAATGAACCTAGCTATAATTAAATATATGCAGATATCACAATAATAAGAGCTTGATTAACTCCATTCTATAGGAAGCTGCATATTAATTTCCATAATGCTTAAAATTAGATGAGTTCCATCTGAATTTAACATTTTCCCTTGCCAAATGAAGATGCTAATCGCACTATTCAAATGTTTGAAGAGAGAATTGGGAAGCTTAGTGCAGACAAAAAATCTATACTGTTACCATTTTAGCAATACTCATGTGCCCAACTTAACCAATCATGAATGAAGCCCTTTTACTTAAATATTTGGGAAATGTCTAGTACATCTCAACAAACCAAGATTTTTTTATATTCATCTGCAGAGAATTAAAAAGGAATGGATGCCTTCTAAATAGATTACCATGTTATTTATTCTTGAGAGAGAATGTTGGTGCAATTTGGTTGAATATAATATTAGCTGAATTTTAGAAGATGTTTATCTAAACCCTACTTTACAGAAAACATTTTTTTTTTATGTCATTATTGACTATCAGTTTCTTTCTGGCAGTAAAGATTTGTTCTGCATCTGGATGTTGAATCATCCACATACCAAAAATATTTGATCAAGACAACTTATCTTGTCATTACAAGAATCAATGCAATACTAGATTCAAGATCCCCTTTCTAAGAAAAGATGCTAGTTTCCTATGCTATTCCTTTGCTTTCACTCAGTTCTTGTAGCTAAGCTATAAATCTTATATCCCATACAGCTTGTTTCTAATCCATCATTTGGGGATGGGTTTGGCTTGGGGATTTGTCCTGCTTAAAATCGAGTCTTCTAGCTGTAAATAGCTACTGCTGCTTTCAAGACCTTTTCAATTCTACTGTTGAGGGAAATATCCCAGCCAATTTCATACCCAGCAGGTGTCATGGGGTTAAGCATTTCAGAGTAGTAGAGTGTTGTTTTATTTCTTCTGGAGTTACTAGTCCAATATATTGTGGTTTTAAGCAATGTCCAATGAAAAGCCTGTGATGATTCCTAAGTATAACAACAAATATACTGACAAATGTTAGAGGAAAAATACTGTGACAGCAGTAGAGAACGTATGGCTTGCTTCTCACTGAACAAGTACAGCTGGTTTTAATCCTACTATTTTAGACTTCAAAACCTTTTAGGGTGCCAGTTTCATTTGCACCTTAGACTCCTGCTGAGAGCTGTCTTGATGCATAAAGCTTGATTTGAGAGGATGTAGCAGTGATTGCAACCCACTACAGAGCAAACCAATTCTTTTTTTACTCCTCTGTTCCTTCTGGCTGATGTTTTGGCTTATTGATTTCAGGGTATCATCAAGTGTCAGCCATTCATTTAAAAATCACCATGTCTGAACAAGAGTAATGCCACATAAGTGTTGTAAAAATTACACAGGATTTAGTTAAATCTTAATCACCGAATTTCTGAGCAGACTGATGATGACAGCTATCATGCTGAAAAATGTCATAATTTATGACACACAGTATGTGTTCTATGAAAGACTGTAAACCAGTACTTCTGCTTTTACTAGATATTTAAGATGCAGATTGCTATTTTGCATAATTATGGCTGCCACAAAAGATTAAACTTGTACTAAAAATATGTATCACTAAACACAAAATGTGGGCTTTTTTTCTCCATCCTATCCTATTCAATCCACGTGTCATTCCCTTTTCGTGGTTCTACCTCCATTCTCTTCATCACTTGTTCTTTGAATTGTTCTATTTTCCTTTACATCTTTATTATCCCTTCCTGCCCTGTCGTGGTTTAAACCCAGAAACCACGCAGCCGTTCTCTCGCTCCCCACCCCCTTTCCTCCCCGCCTCTCTCCTGGAGGGATAAGGAGGAGAATCGAAAGAATGTAACTCCCACTGGCTGAGATAAGAACAGTCCAGTAACTAAGGTATAACACAAACCACTACTGCTACCACCAATAATAATAATGATAAG
>JANHGB010066502.1:24384-42978 GCA_026283785.1 Coracopsis vasa | reverse complement strand
TGTGTTCTGGAGTTGGCAGGACATAGGCTATTCTTAACCTCGAAGTTGTGCCATATTACAAGTTGTGGAGACTGAATAAACCTTCTTTATTGGTTAGAGCATAATACAATATTAATGTGCCTACATGGCTTCCAGGCCACAGTGGGTATACTAATGCATGGCTCAGATTTAGTTCTAACTTGCCCATTGATAACTAATAGTTTAAGCAGATCAGCATTGGTGATTTCTCACCTATTTCATCTTTCCTCATGTCCTTCATCTTGTCTATAGTGAGATTCTTCTCTTCCAACTTTGAAAGGACTGATGGTGGTAACACTGAGAACTGTCTCAAAGGGCTAACCCAGCCCCACAGCCGCTTGTCAATGACTTTGCTGAGATTCAGTAGTCGATATGTCATTGCAGGCCAACGTTTCCTAAGGGCAATCTCAAAAAGAGCTCGAACAATACGAGCTGCATTCTGGAGAGTGAAAAAAAAAGCAAAAATGTTGTCATTCTCTCAAGTATTCTTTGTAAAATGAAAAGGATCCCATAGACTCATCTTTGACAAACCATAACAACAGATTTTTCTTTTCAAACTTATTTCAAACATTCTCGAAAACTACTTTTTCCATCACTGTCTAGTGGCAGAACTACCTCACGGTTGCCTGCAGAAATTATGAAAAGAAACATGTGCAACTAATTAAAGTAGTGGCAAGCCTGACACAGATTTTTTAGTTGTGCTAACATTAGGGAGTTCTAAATTTATTGTGTCTTAATCACTTTTGAAAGAAATTCACCCACTATACCTAATATCCTCCTCCTCTGCCTGCACATAATATACACCTGCAAACTCAGTTTCTATGAATTTGAAGTTTTAATTTTTTACTTCAGTTGTACTTCCATAACTTCCATACTTCCATCCCATTTCACACTGAATTCCACATTTGCACAGAAGTTTTACAGTAGTGAATTTTTTTTTTTTTAATGTTACCATCTTCTGAGACTATTGTATAACCAACCTGTACAAATATGCTTTGGGCTTGGACAATTAATTATTAACATAAGCTTGAATGAGGTCAGTCTTATCCTGAAAACATAAGTTATGATATCACTTTCATAAACTTATCAAACTGTATTATGAAGTTGTGGTTTTTTGGTGGTTGTCCTTTTTTTTTTTCCTACCCTGGATTAACAATTCTGCTCTTGATTCATTGAATAGAATACAATCATTCTCTGCTGGCTCTGCAATGCCAAAAAAAAAATAAAATAGAAAATTATTTGGTTGTGATAGGAAGCATATGTTACTGAAGAAGCACATTTCTTTTACTTAGAAAGAACGAATGATTTTCTTAATAGTCACTATCCAATTAAAAATACTCCGAATTTGTAGCACTGGTTCCACATGTAGAATGAAGATCTGAGAAGACGACCATGTTGCCTCACTAAAAATGCTATAATTGAGACAGACAAATAAAAGCAATTGTCTTGAAAGCAAAGATTAAAAGAATCATACTGAAAATGATCTTGCTGTGCAAGAACCATAATTTTTATGATGTGCATAATGATTTCAGAATTTTCTCATTCATACTCATACGTGCTATGAAATGTAAACACTTCTGAAGAAGGTAATGTCAGTATGAAAATCTTCCTGAAGAATACATATACTTTTAAATACTTAACTTTCATCTTTAGCACCAACTAAATGCAACTGTACAATCGATTATTTCCAAAATGGCTTTCTAAGGATGAGACAAAAATGATTCAATGCAAGATGTTGCTGACCGAGAAAAAAAAAGAAAAACAAGAGACGCAGAATGGGCTAAAAGGTAAAACTTTATAATCTGTTTTATACATTCGTTATTGCTGCACATCTGGGATTGTGTATGAGCATTTTGTCTCTTCGAGTTCTTCTGGATCCAGGATTCTAAACTTTCAGGCAACACCCCTTTCTAAGATGGGCTTTAGTTGGGTAAGCGAGCAATTCTGTTACAGACTTGCAGTTCTTTTATTATTCTGTGTAATAACTAAAAGTGCTATATAAATATCATCCATTCAGGTGTCAGTTCAAACTGACAAACAAATACATAGACCGATATTTTTGCATGATTTTTGCAAATCGTAATTTTGCTTGAGTACGTGTAGCAATAAAATTGAAATAGCACACATTTCCTGTGTAAACTAAGATATATGTATAAGACATAGCTTATGTTTTGCAGAATGAAGCATAAAAGTACACAAACCATAAAACCAGATTGCAAAGGTTTTCCAGATTTAGAAGAAACCCTAGTAAATTAAGAATAAAATATATGTGCAAACACAGTTAGAACTACTACTACAAAAAAACTGCAGGGGTAATATGAACAAAAAGGACATTCATAATTAGAAAAAAATTCAACAGTCTCCCAAGATAGGCTTTTGGAAATCTTTTCTACTTAAATATTATGGCACACATGCACACACACACATAGGGCTCGGATTTTCAGATCAATTTGCATAAAAATATTTTAAAAAATTGCAGATCAAGGCCTACTTACATAACTGTAAACAACTGGGAAAATGAAAACAGCAGAAGACAGCAACAGATATGTAAAATCCTTATTTTTACCTGTGCAACATACGCAGAATCCGAAATAAGGGAGAAGCTGTCCATCTCCCCTCTGCTAATATATGTTTGAAGGAGGATATTAATTTTTCCATAATTGTTTTCCACACCTCCTGGAGCAGGAAGTTCACAGAAATCATTCAGTAAGGTATCCAGCTCTTCTATTTCTTCTTCTCTTACCTAAAATACAATTATAGATAATGAAGAGGCTGGAGCAATTTGATAAGAATTTTTACACTGAAATAAATTTTTTCCTTATAACATAGTTACATTATTTTCAAATGGAGTCTCTAGTTTTAAAGAAAAAAAAAAAGAAGAAAAAAAGCAGCAAACCCACATCTTCCACAATGTAGCTAATAGACCATAATTGAAACTATCTTAATAGTGACACAATTATATTTTATTATTCATCACTATCTATTAAGGTTGCCATTGACATACAAAAATTTGATATGCCACAAAAATTGAATCTTCTGACCCTACCATCCTTCATCTGATGAGATTTTATTTTTTATTTGACCAGAGTAAAACCTCTGTCCATCTGGATTAGGGCAGTCTTGAATTAACATTAAATGTACTCATTATAGTTACATAGTTTGCATGCGGCATAATACATTTTTAACTCAAAACTGTGAAGTAGTATGATTCATGATATTAAAATTTTCACTGTTAATAAGATTAAGTTTTAATATGAGTAAAGAAATATTAATATCTATGGTTTGAATAATGCATAACATTTCACATTCTAACTGATGACCCTTACATGGCAAAACCAGCATAAATCTACATATTCTTTGATTTACTGATAGTCTGTTAGTGTAAAACTTATTTAAAGAGGGTAAATGTTTGGTCCCTGCAGGGAACCAGCTGAAAGTAATTTTCATTTGGACCTGACTACCTGACATATAAAATACCCTAAGACAACTGGGATAAAATTCCCAACTATCCAGCCACCAGTCCTATACGAAAGAAAAAAACGAAGGACACAACCATCACAGATGACTGCAGTGCCAGGGGAATAGTATGCTCTGCGTCCAGCAGCATTTCTGATAATTTTTTCTGCTCTGGCATTACACAGTAAAGGTCAAATCCAGATCTTTATTTCAGCTACTGGTGACTTACCTATCTTAAAATACAGAATGTTTAAAGGCATTATGAAGACATGATTCATGTTAACAGAAGTCACAATTTGTATCACACAGTGGGATAAATCCTAAGTTATTCTTGTGAAAATCAATTACCAGTTTTAACATTCAGAGCTGCACAGCAAATGAATCACAAGAAACAGGAAATGATGGTGCATTGATGCCACACCATACAAATCTGAGAAAATCATACAAAATTAGAAAAACTATACTTTAGTCCAGAAGCATTACTAATAACTTTACTACAAATACAAAAACATATCACATCATATTTTCCATATGCTTTCCTTTTAAATATTCAATTATGCTAAATTTAGAATTAGCAAAGCAGTATCACTATCATAAAAAAACCCTTTCTGGCTTGGAAAAAGTTGCATGTATCAATGTTTGTGTGTAAAACCTCACTGCTTATTATGTTCTATAATGGAAAAGATTATAGCAAAATAGAATTTCTCCATTAGATAAAGAGATGGTAATACTCAGACAGTGTGTGCAAATATGTAAATATGTAGATGGTGTGGGATTCACACATCCAGTTTGCAGAGCCAGGTGAATGAGAGCCAACTCTGATCTGAAAGTAGTGTAATTGTCGTAAAATGGCAATGAGCCCAAGCTAATAAACCCTACAGAATCTGGCTTGCACCTCCATGATATAGAAGCATGGGCAAACAAGCTCATGCCAGCTTGCAATGAATTGTCTTGAGTCCTACCCACACAGGAGGCAAAAAGGAGGTTGGAATTGAACTGAGTATGACAGTACAGTAATCTAGCCTGCACAAAAAAATCTGTTACAACAACTTTCTAGATTTCAAATTTGAAAATAACTTATCAGATTTTATCATTCTGCTAATCGAATACTGTTCCCTACATAAAGTATATTGCAGAGTTAACTTCAGTGAGTCCTGCCTCATTTCTGATAAAGCAAATTGTTCATGGAGACATGTAATAAAGGTTTAAACATCAAACAGAAAAACTTTCTCATCCCTGGGTGCATCACTCCAATGGACGCTTATCTTCACCTGTTAATAATTGAGGAGCGGAAAAGTTCTTAAAAGCATTTAAAAGGAATTTGCAGAGATCCATAACTAGTTATTAAATGTGCACTACAGTTCAAGCTGAACATATAAATTTGAGTGACAGCATATATAGCTCTTGGCTATTATGCACACTTAGAAAACATTTTATTATGGTGCTTATTATTTAACAAAACTTGGGTCTGTAGACACTATGGAGTGAGTACTACAGAAGTGTTTAGTTTTAAGACATTCTTTGTATGAAAAGATACAACTTTACCTTTATCTGTTCAAATTCTTCAGCTTTTGATACTATAGCAAGAATATCACCTTCTGTTTTATGAGCATCAAACAATTCATTAAAAGTCTGTGAAAAATAAAATGAATTAACACTGAAAATAAAAATACACATACAGCACAAAAGAAAGAAACATTAACCAAGATTTCAAAAGGCATATAAGGTTAAAATGTAAGTTATTTGAAGACAAGAGTGATACAATTTAAACAGCAACAATTTCCAGAATGACTTCTTAGCACTTTCAGTAAAACAGCGCGTTTATACTCAGGCTACCCAAACTCAAGAGACATGCAGTCTATGGCCATTTCAAAAGAAGTCTAGGACATGTTTGAGTGAATAAATATGTGATATTAATTATACATAGTGACAGTAAACAATTAAACATTATTAACTCAGTCTTCAGCTTCTGTTCAAGAAAAAGACCTATTTCCTATTAAAAAAAAGTTGTAAGATGAATGTGTACATCCAATCAAGCTTCCAATACTACAAAGTTTTGTACAAATGCATTTTTCCAACACATTTATAACACAATCTGATTACAGTACCAAAAGTTCTTTAAGGTTGGCAAGGTGATAGGGATTTCATGCAGAAAAACTTTTCTGTTATCAGACTCTAAACTTGAATGTGCTATCATGTATCAATGGTTGCGCACACTGTTGATATAAAATTTTTTTTTATAATTCACCTAAAAGAAGGTATTGACAATAGAAATTTCAAACCTTACTTCACCCCAAGTTTAGATTTTCAGTATTGCTTTACATTCAGTTCCTTTCTTTTTCCTCTCTATTTCATCTCTCTCCATTTCGGTAAGTATTATTTGAAAATATACTGAACTAATCAGCTATGTATTCTGTAATATCTTACAACTATTTTAGGTTATAGGTTCAAAAAGAAGGAAAAAATCCCCAGAAATAGAACATCATAATTTACCTCTATAGTATTGTATTTAATATAGTAGTGGCTGGCAGTTCTGCCTAAATCTGTTGAAGAAAAAAAGCCAGTTCGCTCTTCAAAGCGAATCATGCGGGCTTTGTCCAGTTTTCTGCCGACTTCAATTACCAGTTGTTCTCTGTGCTTTTCTAGACCTGGATCCATCTAGACATGAAACACACATATTTATTTGTATAAAAGAAAAAGTGTTAAATAAATAATTTTATTGAGATAACCCAGTCACAAAAAGGCAGAAATCAAATAAAATTATTTTCCTGAGATTTCACTAATAACAGTTACACTGACATTACTGATCAAAAACTGTCTGTACAGGACAAAATAATCAGGATAATATTCCTTTTACAATGCTTCGAGACTAACAATGCAATGTAGACTAATAATAATTATGAAAAAGTAGCATCATTATGAAATAAATTTACACTGAAGTTTTTAAAAGAAGTTTTAGTGACAATACATTCATCATAAAATTATCATTATCACTCCACAAAAACATGCCATCTTATGGTATCTTCTATTCATGAAAATAGCTAAGGATATACCTTGCCTGGGTATCTGACATGAGGATGGCTTTGTATCATAAATAGAATAAGCTTCAAATTGGGTGGCTGAAATGTTTACTAGCAAAAACCCTCTTATGACCCCAAAAGCTTTGGGTATGTCATCTGGGATATTGTAATTATTGAGTTATTGATGTACTTTATAAACATTCACATTAAAAGCACACAAGGAGTTGCTTGTGCAAAACAGCACTTCTATTCATATCAAAGTTCAGGAACTTTGACATTTTTTTCAAGTAATGATGTACATTATCTTATTAGTACATACAAGGCTGGGCAAAACTCCCAACTGAGCGGGACTGCTGTAATTGTGTGTTTCCACATATGTACCTGGGATACCCACACTGATGGGGATGGGTGAAAAGGGTGAAAAGTAGTCATGTTAACCCTTTAGTATATGTGCACCTGAGATACGGTTCTAATTACACAAGTCACCAAATTTGAAAAGATTGTAACTCTGTTCTAGTCCACAGGCACCATTCTTATTTCAGGGCTTGTGTAGTTCAGATTTCCTAAAGGGCAAGTCACTCACCAGCACTCTTGGTAAATCTGCACCAGAGATATATGACTGAGACCACAAAAAGGAGTTAGCTTTAAGAATTGCTATGCCTTGGTTTGCTCTGGTTTTCCCTGGGCCAGGATTCAGTTTCATCTCTGTGCTGAAGTGCTTCACCTCACATTCAGTGAAGCTGCAGACAAATACAGATATCTCTACAAAGCAGCTGCAAGGCTAGCTCCTAATATTCCCCATCTTTGCTAGTTACTCTGAAGCTGTTTCTCTTTAGTTATGGCTTGCCTTAGTTTCATGTCAAAAGCTAAGATGGCAAAGGTCTAGAGTGCTTTTCTCAATAGTAAGTCATGCATTGAGGTCAGATTTCAGATCAGAGGTGGTCAAAAAAAGTGATCAGGATGCCAGATGTTTTAACATTTCTTAAAACAAAAGAGTGGGGAAAAAAAATTTAAAAATATCAAAACTTCCCTACTCCTTTGGCAGTCCCAATTACCTGCCAATCTTTTTGTCTTACATATATAAAAAAGCTAACGCTGTAACAGTAGACTAACATTCTTTTACAAAAACGAAGGTTTTAACTTTTAAGTAAAGGTCACCAATTGGAAAAAGGCTGTGAAGCAATATTCCAGTCTGCAGGATCCATGGCTAGGACCCTTCTTGTTGAATTTGCGCAATTAGAAATCCAACAGAATAAAAGATCCAGCCTAGAACAGCCAGATTCTCAAAAAGGAACCTTGTCCTGCCCACAGTGAGAAACAGAGTAGGTTTGGAGTATACATATGGAGATTTAAGAATGCATGATAAACTATGTTATTATTCACACATTTTCCTCTAGCTAAGTGTTGGGGACAAGCTCCTCTAACTTTTACAGATGTTATAAACATAAACATACATGTTATGGGGATAAAAAGCTTTGCTTAACTGTGGAAACACAAGAGTGGAACTAAAAAGAGAAGAAGGACAAAGGGACCACCTTTTCTTTGGAACCGTGAAAAGATGAAAAAGTGCCTGTAATGCATACTACAGACTTCAGTCATACAACACCCACATTTGCTCAACTTTTTCCTTCCACTGTTTGTTTCTACTTGCTTCTCATCATAATTTTGGCCATGTTTTCAACTCAGTAAAAGGCATTACTGGCACTCCTAGCAAACGACTTGAAAAGTCAAAAATCAAAGCACTGTGCCTGGAGCAGCCTACTCCTGGGCATAGCCCAGAAACGGGCTAGGTGGGGAAGAGTAATACCCCAGAGGCAGATGCCTGCTTGCCCTGGTCTTCTTGTGTGGTGCAACACATCCCTTTTGCGTGGACAGGCTGGATATATGGTGCCCTACAGTAATTACTGGGTGTGGTGAGCACCTGTGGAAAGGGAAAGGAGAATGAGTTTGCATCTTCTCAGCCCCACTGAATAGCTGGGAACTGTGACCCACGATGGTTATGCAGATACTTGGATTTTGAATGGGTAGCACTGACTGTCAGCCAAAACAGAGATAGAAACTGGCATGCTGCGACACTAGTAAGAAACAATAAGACACCAATTATGAAAATTGGATACCTATACCCAGAACAGAAGGAATAGAACAGTCTAAAGTGAGCAAATCTGTGGTTAATGTGGCACTGTACCATCCGTATACTGTCTATAGCAGATTAGCTTTGGAGTTTAAAAACGGTTTATATAGAAAATAATGTGATTGGCATTGGTTTTGCTCTTACATGAATGGATAACACTTCAAATAGATGTAATTTGTTACTGCCTTAACCCCAAAATAGTAATGTTTATTATTAGCACATCAAATCAGAAGGGGCAGAACGGAGGTTAGTAGCAGGAAAAGACAGCTTCTGCGATCTCCAATTTCTCAGCAGCTGAATAAAAACACAAAAGCAAGAGAAAGGGCAACTGCCCTTGCTTATTATTTTTTAAATTTACAAATATATTTCTGTTAGTGTTTTACTACTTTTTTTTTTACCACTTATTACCACCACGGATACATTTCTTTTAATCTAAAATTTGTTAATAACACTGGTCAAAAAAAAAAATCTGATTCTTTTTTAAAGGCATTTAAAGGAATGGGACAACAACTTTCTTCTCATGTGCAAATTAAGTTTTGCTTTTCATTTATCTATTACTTAGTGATTTGTGTTATACAGTATTAACATATTAACATACGGTAATATACTGTGAGGCTTTTTATAGAAAACAAATTTGAGATGACCAGAGGTCTAAAGGTGTCTGTAGAAGCTTGCTCAAGAAACAGTCTACCTATTTTTGCTTCAGTTTCCACTATCAGACAAAAAAGCTATTAAAAAATGCCTTCTGATATGTATCTCTACATGTTATTATGACCTAAACAACTGCATCTCACAGTATCATGACAAATTATGAAATCACAAAATAGATTCAGAACATGTGAAATAAACTGCAGTTACTGTACACATGTGAGAGTTTCACCTTCATTAGGCTCAGTTACCCATGTCCAGACTATGTTATCATGTTTATGCTTATAAACAGCTGTACAGAAAAAAGTAACAATATTCAGATAATCTGTGAACTGTTAAATTCCTAAAAATTATATGTAATGAAAAAAAATTGAACACCCCCCTAATGTAACTGTGCTCTGATTCATATCCTGCATGGAACACTCCAAATAAACAAAGCCAAATAAAATAAATGAATAGAAAAATCTTAAAACTACTAAATCACAAGAAAGAAAAACCCCCTCAATTAAAAATTTAATTTTATAATTTATAAGATATCACTTGATGAAACATTCTAAACCAAAAGGTGGTGGGGATAGGGGAAAGCAAGCAACTCAAGAATGCTTTATTCTATCATTTATATCTAGCCTACAAAATCGAAAAACTGATGATAGGCTAGGTTACAGTAATTGTCTGTTAGGAATGAATGTTGTTCTTTGGAACATAACTTGGTCAGTTAAAAGGTGTTTTTATGTGAACAGAAGGGGCCTCTTAATTTAGTGTTAAAAATACTCTGCTACAGAAAATATCTTCCTTTTCTAAGCACTTTAAAAGAATTGCTGATGTCAGGTTAAGTAGAAATAGCAAATATTTATCCTTACATCAGAGAAGGATTAGAGACCTAGAACAGGTTACAGATTTTTTTAAAATGCATTTTATACCTGATAAGCTTTGTGACTGATGCCATATACTAATGGATTTGCTCTCATCCGTACATAAAGATAAGTGTAACTTATCCACTTTACTGCTTCTTCCACATTAGTTACTGTTCCAAGAGCGATCTGGAAATAGGAGAAGAGACAAAATTAAACATCTATGTTACAGCTGAACGTAAGTATTTGTAACAGCTGAAAACACTTGGAATTCAGAGCATTAACACTAGATTAAAGAAACTAGCAGTATGTTTCCAACTTAAATTATTTTAAAATAATCATCATAGAATATTATTTTAAAACGATCATTGCTGAATCATCATTACACATCTTCATCTTATATAACATTATACCATAACATGGTAGGATATGTGACATAATATTTGAGATACATGACCCAGATAATACACCACTTATAATTTTTGCAATTAAAAGATGACACTGAATAAGCTTGTTATAAAAAAAGACAAACAAACCAACATAATTCCTTAGTGAATATGCTCAGGGTGACTTAAAGAAGAATACCTTAAAAAATCTATTTACATTTAAAAGATTTTTCACATCAGTGTGAAAGCACAAGTCCTAACCCGAATGATAGCAACCATCTTTAGGATTTTCTTCATCGTGCCTTCATACTTGGCAATTTGTTTACACACAGTTTTTACAAATAGTTTTCTCCTTTTTGTTCTGGCAATGCAGATATACAGGTATCTGCTACATTCTTGTTATATCAAAACATAACAAAATGGAACAGGTAATATGCATATATACTTATTTATTTTTCAAGGCTGACTCAGATATACAGCCTTGTTTTGTTGTTTCATTTTTTCTTTTTTTTTACTGAGGTTTTTTTGCCAATTCAATAGTTCTAGCACCCAAGTATTTACCATACGCACATTTTTGCACGGTAACTTCAGCTCTATTTTGTATTGGTTATATTCCTGAGAAGCGTTTTACTGCTTAATTCCAGTTAACTTGATTTTACCAGGAGAATGTAATATTTCCTGCATGTCCCATGACCATTTTTTGCTTGTTGCTGGTTGTTTAAAACAAGCAAAAGGCCCTTTTACTGATTTTTTTTTGTGAACCATTACTAGATATTTAAAGTTATTTTTGTTATATTGGTGTTTGGTTTTCACTTAAATGTTCCACGACTTGGCAAAAATTAAGAAAATCCTATACAACTGTGATTTCATATGCATGTTCAGATCTAAGCATCTAAACCTTAATAATACAGATGTGCTTTTTTTAAATAACAGAAATATCTAGTAAAAAATAATAATGTAAGCCAAATCTGCCTTGAGTTTAACTATCAAATCTGGCAAAACCTTGTTGATATCAATGACTAATAGCATGGAGTAACCCCAAGCTTTGACATACATATTTTTCAAGTGATAATTTGCTCTTCAATAGCATAAGGAGGTCAGGGGAAGCCCTGTTGTGTTGTTTTGCAAAGTAAATAACTACATAATGCACTGAAGTAGCTACAAAAGCATTCAGTTCTTCATAGACTCCTATAGGGATAACATTTAATACAGCCCACATCTAATACATCTAATACAAACTAATCAGTTTGCTACCAAGGTTAATTTCAGTATTTGGTTTCTTTCCACGATTCAAATATCTTTCAGTACACAATGTAAAATCACATAACAACATTTTCACCCAAACAACCATTTTCACAGTCATGAAAACGTAAAATTCTCATTAGTGAGGAAAGTGAAGTCTGACAATTAAAAAACCCCCCACAAAACAAACTCCAGTTTTTCCTCATTTGTTCAAATATCTGATTGTATTACTTATAAATTCAACATTTTCATGAGTTAAAAGCAAAACTAAGGGAAAAAAGTGATTATGCAATACAGTCGGGTTTCAGATATGGTACTGAAATCTAATGCTGCACTTTCCTTTCTTACCCAACTTTAACGAATAGTCAATGGATAAAATGCAGACAGAAACAAATAGGCAACTCCTAAATATTTGCTGCCATCTAGTGTTCAAGTAAAGTTCTTATGGTTTGTTTGAAAGCGCATCCATGTGCAAGAACAGTATGAAAATCAGACGTTATCTTATCAATACAAACACTTAATAGTAATTATGAAATAAATTATTTACAAAGTTAAGAGAAGCTCTGTTAAGATCTAAAATATGCAGTATTTATAAAATCAATAAACAGATGAGGTGATACTTAGTAAAATGAAAGAAAAAAAAAGTTCTAAATTTTCCAGTTTCCTCAACCATGTATAGGTAATTAGTTATAGATAGATAAATCAATGAGTAGAAATATTTACTATGTAGACATTGTATTGTTTGATTGCACCAGCCATCACAAAACACTTTTTTAAAAAAATCATTCAAATATAAATAATGGTGTTGCACTCACAAAATGAAAACTTGAGGAGTATATTAATCTCACTGTGTCACTTTAAATGAATCATGCTCATAAATGTTCAACTAATTGTTCAATGGCTGATATCACCATCACCAAGTGACATGGTTATGTAGTAGCCTGCATTTTCATTAAAAGAGTTTTTTTACAAATGCTATTTACAGACTTTATCAAATTGAGCAGCATTTCAGAGGAGGTGTTTTTGATTTTCAAACAAGTGTAAACAGATACAAGTAGCAGAGCTTCTTGGTGGTAGTTTTTGAACAATTAAGTTTTTCTCTGATGTTTATATACAGATTAGAAAAGGGCATAAAAATATTACTGCTAATATATACTGTATAACATAGAACATAATATCCTGTTTTTTTACGTAAGGATTTTTAATTGCTATTATATTTGTCCAATTAAGTGAGGTTACATGGGTGAAAAAATTCTATATATGAATCAAATATTTGTTGTTAAGGTAAGAAAGCAAGGAATCTTTCTAACAACCTAAAAAGCAACCTTCTATTTGCTTTGGAAACCAGTATATTTTGAATTAGTACTTCAGCATCTGAAGTGATTATGATCTTTTTCTTTTATGACTTTTGAAATAACTTCTTAATGCTACTAGAACCATCCCAAGTGGGACAGAATCTCCACCAGTTACATGTGACCAAAGGACTATTTTAAGTACAACTGGACTACATCAGAAATGTCACTGTATGTTAACTCCAAATAACTTGTCTACCATCTGGACACAGCTGAAGAAGGTGAGAGGAGAACAGATGAGGCTGCTGGTGTCATGCAGGTCTGGTCAAGCCCAAGGCCCCTGAACACTGAGGGAGAAAACTTCAGTTTCCCCCAGCAGTTCTTTGCCCCATACCAGGATTAGCTGTTAGTTACCCAGCTCCTGAGTGTTTTTTTGGAAGGGCTTTGAAGGAATTCTTTGTCTCTTCTGAGAACTACTCTTTCCAAACGAAAAATAGATGAAGAGGTTTGCCCGAACTAAACAAGTCGCCACCTTTTACACTCCTGGCTTCACAACAAAATCTTAAGTAAATGCAAGGAAAGACAAATCCCCTGGGGAAGGTATACCTACTGTCCAGCACTGCAAATTCTCTCAGTTTCTAAGCTCTCTGGGGAAAGAAGTCATCCCAGCAACAAGCTGGGGTCCAGCTGTGGATATCAGGGAGAGCTCTATCAGGTGGAAACAATTAGGGAAGGAATAGTGACCTGCATTGTATGAGCTATTGATGATAGTTCCCAGATAAGTTAAAGTTTATGGTCTAATTAAACCACATCCCCTGCATCTTGTCTTTCTTCCTGTATTTCCAGAAAATACAGCCGTAGGTTTTTTCTGCTTGCCAGCTGGTCAACTGACCCAGGACTTGCTCCTCTCAACTAAGCACCCTAACAAGGTGTTTCTTTTATTCCTTTTTACATTCCATTAGGACCAGTGGCACAACCTCAACAGAAAAAAAAAAGGGCATCTCCATGTCTATGTTGATCATCACTGACCATTTATGCTGCTTCTGATCATTTTTAGAAGAAAAAAAAACCCAAAACAAATGTCAGAAGAAATCTGCACAAAAGAATTCTCAGTGAGTTGAGGTGCTAACATACATATTTAAAGTCTTAATTTTGGTGTCAGATCAATGAAGTTGGGTGTATTTCAACTTTTCTCACTCTGTAGCTTTCCTAAGAACAAATGAACAGGGACATGAAGGCCAGCGTGCTGTCTCTATGATAGGTAACAGCAAATGCTGAGGGGCAGAATGTGGCAATAAGAAACAAGCATCATATACATTTATCCCAAATCCTTAAACTATTGCACCTCAAAACCTTTAGCTAAAGGTATTGTCTTTGCATTTGATATCTTTCAATGGATTTTTATTCCATTTTTGTGCATTTTTTGACTGTTCTACTTTTTAGGTACAACTCCCTGCAGCAAAGATTTCCATAGTCTAACCACCCAGCTGGCATTCTTTTGTGTTTTCTGAACCTGCCAGTGGTTCATCTCAATATTTCTTGGTTCTTATCCTAGGAGAAATTCACTCTTTTGCCATATCACTCTTTCCTTCATAACACTCTGTCATATAATTTCCCATTTATCTTTGTTCTTGCCTGAAACGTGCAGGTAAACTAGTGTGTTCCTTTCATAGAAGCTGATCTGTTCCTTTGACCATCCTCCCTGAAAATGTTGTGCTTCTAGAAAATTAATTTTGAAAGGAGAATTAGAAATACAAAATTTTTTTGCATCATTGCCCAAATTTTCTCTCTTGCATCACATTCAAGGGTCAAAATTCAAGGTCTATTCAAACATATAAAATTCAAGGGTCTGGATTTGAGCTGGTGATTGTGTGGCTAGGATTACATATTGTATTACCCCAATATCTGAATCACTGCCTCATTCTTACCATCTACTTATTTCTGTCAAGAGACCTTGTCTAGATAAAAGCAACTTCATATTTTTCTGGAAACACGGAGTCTTAATGTATTTCCAACTGCTGTCTTTATTTTACTTTTTTTTCCAGCTACTGATCCATCTATAATAAATTAAGAATTTAAACAATTCAGCATTGCTTCTGGCCTTTAATTGGTTCCTCTTTACAACTACAGCATAAGTATTTGGATTTCCTGAATGACTTGCAAGAAAAACAGACTATGCTCCTAAAATATGTTGTTTTATTATACATCAGTGCAGACTTCCTGTACTAATAACGTGCTCTGTTAAGGCAAAGATGATAGTGGTCATCAGCATACTGTCGAGATTTCTGTAACAAATAAGTCAATAAACACATATTTTGTCCCAATATATGGTGCTAGTTACTACCAAAGGGATGACCAAAACTGAATGTATTTCCTAAGACTATTTACTGATCCATAGGATGGCATGTGTTTTAAAATGTATTTTTTTTTTTCAGAATGCTGCAGCCTATGGAATAGCCACCTCCAGATAAACATAACAATTTCTAAACCACCTGTATCCTTCTCAGAGGATTCCACTAAGTTAGGTCAAATCAGCACATACAGAAGCTTAAACTGACTCGAATTACAAAGAAATGATAAAGTTACTTTCCAAAACCCTCCTAACACAATAGATCCTTGTAACTGCTTATAGTATTGATTTCCTGTAATCTGGCAGGCACTAGTTTTTCTTGCATGTCATGACAGAAGGATAAGTAACACCGCACATACCAGATGATTAAGAAATGGTGGTTTCATGCCGTTGTTACTGTATTGCTTTTCAGCATTTTCCATTGCTATTTCTACAAACAGCCACTTATCACAGTGACGAACAAAAAAATCTTCAGCTGCTGTAACTGTACTGCAGCCACAGAATCTTCAGTAATTTAAAGCCAGGAGTACACTGTTCCTTTCAGATAACACTACCACAATACGAAATCTGAAAAGAAATAGTTTTGTCTAAACTAATTTGTCAGTTTTCTGCACATTTCCTCAAACCCCAAATCCTGCGACAGAAGTACTGCACTTACAAGTAGTTTTTATTATTCTGTATGCCACACACTTGCTATATACCTTTGATTGGGTAAGTTTAGATAACTATCTCCTACACAACAGAGTTATTGTTCTATTCCATATTTTTTCTTATTTAGTTCTACTATTTTAACAGGACAGGAGGATTACCTTCTTAATTTTATGCCTTCAATGTAACCAAATTATTTTTGCAGTGCTTACTAGCACTACTTTTCAGAAAACTACTTGGATACTTGATTATAGTTAAAAGTTAATAAAATTCTTAAGATTGCTTTTATTGTTAACAATCTTACCTAAATTGCTGCTACTCATTTTCTTTTGGATAATTTTTAGTATTTCATAGTTACTGTAGACATTCTAAGGTCATAGAGCCCTTTACCGCTTGAATGCCTTGCTTTTGGATGCCTTGCTTTTGGATGTCTTTTATCCCTTTTTACTAAGCATCCATTCGGACATACTCAACTGGTGCTAAAGACTGGTATTTAACTTTCCAAGTCTCCAGTAATTTTTTTTAAACAGCTTTTATGCTAGTAAAGCGTTTATTGTTAAATGCAAGGAAAAGAAAAAAAAAAAAGGAAAAAGATAAGAGACTACTACTTTTAAAAACGGCTGTTAAAATCAGAAGCCTGAGAGAAATTAAAACTGCTTTGTATTCTAACAGTCAACCAGGTCTGTTCCACCTTCAATGGTTTTTTTTGGTGCTAACTGCACCAAAGTCAATGCTATCAGCAGTTTGGTACCTTAATTTACTATCTAGTACAGTAACACACAGAAACATGCAATTGTAAATATTTTCTTAAGCCATTCTAAACACTTCATGTGAGATAAACACCTAGGACTTAAAACTAAGAATTCACGATCGGTACAGTGGAAAAGGAAGAAGTGGAGAGGAATTCTGAAGTGTATTTATAACCAAATATGTCTTTTCTTTGATGCTGAAAATAGAATTAGTTTTCAATTTTTTTTCTCCTCTGCATAAGATGTTCAATATATGTAAAATTCATTTGTCTGTCCCCTCAGAACCAAAGAAACCCTCCCTTTAACCTTACATGTAAGAATCATCTCTGCTATCTGGCCTTGCCGGAAAATTTGTGCTTATTCAGAACTACAGCTCAGATCAGAGGAACAACATGCTGCTCCTTAAAACCGCTCTCTCTCTGCAGAATATTACACATTGAAAATTAAGAGCTTAAATCTCATACTTCCTTAAGCAAGCATGCTCAGCTGAGAGGAAAGAAATAGGCCTGGAACTCCTGGTTCATCAAGTTAAATCTTTTCCTCATTTGCAATCAAATCTTCCATACAAATACCATCACTTATTACAAAATATTCACCACAGAAAAAAATTAAATCTCCACTGCTATTAAAAGACAGTCTATTCCAAAAGTAAGCTTGTTTGTTTACAGATATGCTTTCATTTTTTTTGAGGATTTAAATTTGCAGTTTTGCAGAACACTTATTAAACTCTAATGAAGTGCTTCTGATTAAAAGATAAATGCTGTGTTCATAGAGTTTTATCTTAATGGTATTTTGACCCTCCGTACGACTTCTAATACTTACTAGATTTTGTAAAAGGCCCCCAACATTTTCATATGTGTAACAGTTCACTCCTTTTAAACATACACACCGATAGACTACCAGTAATAAAATTTCCATTTCAGACATCTTAAGTGTGACAATATTGCATTTTTGTTTCAAATAATATTAATATTTTAAAGTTTGCTAGTTTCTCTAAATAAATAAAAGGTTACCTCTGCATTTAGGTTGTCTGCAAGGCTTTCAAGAAACTGGCTTTCAATTGGATTTTGCTGAGTAAGAAGAGTCAGGTAATGACTAAGTTTATCGTGAGTTGTAATAATGACGCCTTCTCCGAATTTGTCAAACTGAGGCCGTCCAGCTCGACCAAATATCTGCATGACATCTAGAATTCCAAGGTCAACAAAGGAGCCTCTTTTTGCAGCATATATTTGTGTTCCCTGGTTGAGGAAAAGTTAATAAAAATTAACATAAATACACATGAATATAATCCTGATGAGCTGAATACTGAAATTAGGCAAATATAGCATGATTTCAGAAGTGTACTTTAACTAATCCTTTCATAATCTTTGATATATTTAAATCTTTACTATACAAACTAGACTCCCACTGGACAGAATCAGTTTAATGAGATATAAATAACATTTCGCGTCAATCAGATATTTCCCTTCTGGGCCCCAAACCCACAATAAAGATCTTGCTATCTATGCTTCTTTACAGGTTTCTTTTAAGACAGGTACCCATGTGCAGAGTAATGGAAGCTCTTACCTTAATAACAACAGCATGAGCAGGAAGATTGACACCCCAGGCGAGCGTAGCTGTACAAACCAGGACTTTGATATGTCCATTAGAAAACAAGTTCTCAACCAGATTTCTGTCTTGCCGCAGCATTCCTGCATGATGAATACTAAATCCATCTGGAAACAGCTCACGCAACTGCTTATTTCTGGATCTCTGTACCTAGAGTGGACAAGCATAAAAATTAAATTCACTTCTAATTACAGT
>JANHGB010066502.1:4188-24374 GCA_026283785.1 Coracopsis vasa | reverse complement strand
AATTACAGTACAAGAACCACTGCATTAAGAAAAATTACGGGGAAAAAATCACAGAATATTATTATTAGTCATACAAAAGAAACTAGTTCTACTTATGTCAAGCTTTTCGTCAATGCCAATATATCATGATTTTCTATAAATGGATTTGACTTCTAGTCTTACTTTCCAAAGAATACACTTAATTGTTTAAAAGAATACTGTTAGAAAAATATAGCTTCACCTAAACAGAGATTCAAATTTACTGATAATCTTTCTGAACACTGAAATGGAGAACTTGTATATTGCTATTCTTTAAGAGCAGTTCTTTCAGACTATGCAGGCAGCTAAGATGGGCTGAAGGCAGCAGGCCACACATTATACTTAACAATAAGGAGAGGATACCTTTCCCCACCACTAGCCATTGCAGCAGCTTGGCACAGCATTGACTAATAAATTCACAGCACGGAATCAAACTGCTCATCTACTCCTTATTTTTATTTTCCCCATGTGTAGGAGGCTGGGAACTCAGCCTGCAAAACCTCAGGTCTTCCAGCCTCCCACTGTGTACAAGGTCTGTAAGCAAGTCTCCCTCCCATCTCCTGGGTGCTAGTTTTATCACACTTCCCCTAAACCAGATATTTGACTCACAGTTAAGAAAAGTTAATACACTTCCCTTCCAAACACTAAACTCTGAAACTCCAGTTGCTTTGGATTGTGACTTCCAGAAGCAACAGGGAAGGAAAAAAGAAACCCAACCACTTAAAAAGGAAACCCAAAGCACCAGAGTTCATGTCATTTTAGCACGAACAGTTGTTTTTCTGTTCAGAAACAAGGCTTTGGCCTAAAGCTCAAGTATCACAAAAAGTACAGCTTTTTTATTACAATTAAGATGACAGTAGGAAAGGCACAGTAGCCCTGCTGTAAACTGGAATAAAGGACCTTTACCAAGTTTATATAAGCTTAAATACAACATTAGAAAGTATGCCTTAGGAAGGTGTTCTCTTCACTCTCACCCCTGGATACTGGTTTCTCTAATCTTCAGGTTGCAATGTCCCTGGTTTGCCACAAGCAACTCTGATTTTCCTCCCATCTCTTCCACATTACTAACTTCTGCACTCACTCCTTGTAGCAATGATGATACTAATCTTTCCCTAAACCAGATTTCTGTATTATCTTTGTCAGCAGAGAATCTTTGCTTTTCCATAGACCAGAAGAGTTAAGTATTTTTGGACTATCACTTTATTTTCAGCGCTGTATATTATAGTGAATTAATTCTAGATAATTTATATTATTATTTTAAATATACACAATTACTGATACCTGACACACAGCCACTGAAAGCTGACTTCAGGGGTACAGAGTGGGTAAAGCAAAGCATAGTATGGCTCATAGTACTGGCATACTGCCAAACATGAACAATAAATCTCTGCAAACAGAAATAAATCAGGAGATGAGAATACAATTATGAAGGAGCACATGAAAAGAAAAATGTTGTGGGAAAAACAGATTTCTCAGCTTCACAGTTATCCAGCTTCTTAATATCTGATCTTTTCTACTTTAGCAGTAATTATTTACTTTCATTTAAAGGAAATAAAACTCAGCTTTTAACTACACGGGTTTTTTTTGGCGAATTTAATTAACTGCTGTAGTGCTTGAAAAATGAAAAAATAAGAAATTGAGAAAATGGCAATGTTGTTCATAAAGCCTGGTCTTTATGAGCTAGCAAATGGAAACAAGTATTTCATGAAGAACACAAATGCACCAAGGCTCGCATTTCTAGTTTATCAACAACAAATCCCACAGAAGACCGGAAAATTCACTTCAGCTGCAAATCTGAGAAAAATTGTGACAGAGAAATTTGGATTGATCTTGTTTACATTCAGAACATGGTGTAAGCATGTGAGAATGTAATTAGCTTTTGTTTTAAATGAAACAAATCTTCCTAAGCGATAAGGCAACCATTAGAAATTTCACTTTTTTAGTAGTTTGTCGTATTGCTGTTGTGTGACTATTTTAGAGTTATTAAAATAACTACATTTAAAAAAGTAAAATTTTTCAATATCAAAATACACTTTAAATATTATAATCTCTAGCTGAAAAAGCCAAATCTGTTTCTGAAATCTCCACAATTTAAAAATTACATCCCTTTTTTTTTTTTCTTTTTTTTTTTTTTTTTAACCTGATTGCTTAAGTTTTTTAATGTGTTTGAAACTCAGGGCATTTTACTAATGGGAAACAAAGAACAGTAATATCTTGCATTATATATGGAAGAAAATTTGTTTACAATATATTTACAGTTTTAGAAACTACAAGAAAGGAATTTGTAAAGGCAGGGAAAAGGACGAAGTAAAAAGTTTGTGACAGAAAACACATTTAGATATGGCAATGCCGGTCTGACTGTGATTCAAATTCTTACAAGCTTAAGATTAAGCAACCATTCAGTAATACGTAGGAACTCACTCTGAAATGTATCCATATAGTTGTATTTAGAAAGCATATCTGCACACTGCTAAAATCTCTCACGTATTCTAAAACAACTTCTTTGTTAATATTCGCAGGTTTTGCCTGTTCATTTATTGGATCTATGAAGTGCTAGACACGCAGGTTACACAGGAATCAGCTGTGAGGCACATTAAATACTTTTTTTCTGACACAGAAGATGATAAATTTTTTTAAATGAAAACCAGAACACTTTTGACATAGGAAAAAACAAATGTCAAGCAAATCAAATCACTAACTACCCTGGATGATTCCATTAACTGCCCAGAAACAGAACTCATTTTCTTTCCATAAATATTTTGGCATTTTAAATTACAAAGATACAAGGCAAGTTAGCTCAAGAACAAGAAAGTGACCCGATTTTATAAAGCTACACTTCAGAAAATAAAATAAAAAAGTAAATCACATGTCTCAGTGATGGCTTGGAAGACTGCTCACACAGCATATCCTTTAATGGTAAAATATTTGAAAACAAACCTTCTAAGCTCTTGTGCCAATGAATTGCATGGTTATTCTATTAAACCTGGATTTTAATGGTTGCAGAGACAACATCACCACCAACTACTAAATAAAAAAGTTATACTACTCCAAACTTGTTCTATTACAGACTAAAAGGTTTTGCTTAAAACATAAACAAAATGTTATTAACTGCCTCAAGTGTATGGAGAAATTGTTGTTACGAGGTCTGGCACTGGTCTACTGATTAGAATTGATTTTCTTTCCCCTCCCTTACTGCTCAAGAGGGCTGTAGATTTATGACCTTTGCTTACATGTGTGTGTGCATCTAAACCAGTATGTATTAAATAAATTCCTAGTTTAGCTTGCTGTCACCTATATTTCTCTTTTAAATGTCATGAATTTCATGTAGCACTTAAGACACATTAAAAATGCCACAATTAGACACAGAAAAATATTCTACTTCACTTTAATGAGAAGTGAGGCAGAAAAAAAGATTTAATCATGATTTAAGGTATTTCAGCTAAAGGCTTACTTAAAGATAACACCCTTTCTTACCCTTATCTTGCCTCTGGTATCACAAAGGTATCATCACTCATAAAGACTGAAAGCTGAGTGGCTTTTGTCTGCACTACCAATATTACACAACTCAAATAAATAAATAAATAAATATATTTTTTTAATGGGCTAGTAGGTACTTTTTTTCTTATTTTATCTAAAAAATAAGAAAAATAATAAAGAAATAAAGTTTGACTATGAAGAAGCTGCCAATACATTACTTCTAGATAAGTGAAACATCAATTTACGTCTTTTCTTTAATCTGCAATTGCCATTCCCATCTAGGACAGACTAAGTAGATCACTATTATTTGGTATGATCAGAGTTGTTTTTTTTTTCTTTCTCTAAATTACTTATTTTTCCTTTCTGTTTCCTCATTTTGAAGATATGGTTTCCAGCTTTGAAATTTGGTGGTTTTTCGCTACTAATAACACAGGTTTTGACAATCATTTATTTTTTCCAGTAACAGAAATGGCACAGGCTATTCCAGTATTTTTCTCACAATCCCCTTACTATAGTAAAACTTCATGCTTGTGACCGTAGGACTCAATCATTGTAATTTCCTTTCTGTGGAGTTCACAATAGGGCAGCACTTGCAGTTTGTACAGAATGCACCATCATATTTGTTCATTGGTTTGAGCAATTCTGAGCAATTTATTCCTGTCCTTCACTCTCTGCACTGTCCTGACACCCTGCAAAGTCCTAGCTCTTAATTTTGAGACCTCATTAACTTGATGATTGTAGGTGCTTAGGTAGCACAGAAATCACAGACACCTAAACAAAACACTCAGATATGTTTTGCTGTAGCCTTCAATGAAGGGCGATTTTAATTAGTACTACCACTGTGTGATGAATATAATTCAGTTATTCCCAAAATAACTATTCGCTAACTTTCCTGAAGACATCTGAAAGTGTTGACCTTCTAAATCGTTTAAAGTTCCAACAAGACAGAAGTCTCCTCTCCCTCATTCATATTAATCATACTGCTGAATCTGCTCTGCTGGGTCATTTAAAGAATGCTAATTGCCTTTCAAAATTTATGAGATCGAGGTGAGATGGGAGAAGTCTCCATCCATTCAGGAAGTAAAAGGTGACTAAAAAAAGCAGAATGAAAAAAGGTAAGTTGAAAAGTCCATCAATGGGCTTATTCCTGTTCCTTGAATATAAAACACTAACACGACTTCTGTATGTATGAGGACTGAGAGAAAGAAATTATCAAAGGACTGCGTAATCATTCAGCATTTTTGCTCTTCAGAATTTACTACATACATATTACATATTAATTAATAGATACAAGTTAACATAAATTTTATTCTATTTTTTTTGCAGTTGCTGGTTCAAAGGGGAGAGATCAAATGTTAGATAGTGCCAATAAACCCATGAAAAGGTTTTTTAAATATGAAGTCAAAATATAATAAGTTTTTGTTACAGAAAAATATCATGAGACTCTTTCATATGCACATTTGGAATATATGAAACCTAGAAAAAACACTAAACCATGAAGATGAGCAGTATCACTATCTGACAGTTCATGAAAGAAACTGAACATGAAGAAATACAGATTGGAGTCTAAAGGGAGAAAAAAAGAATGCATTTGAGCTACAATGATTTCACCTGAGGACTCTCCTTTTATGAATTATGACTTTTATTTGTATAATTCCACTTGTATGGTCTGCATAATAACTAAGCTATTGGCAGCTGTTTCTAGGACAAGGATGAAGTGGTATGCTATGTAGTAACAGTAAGATTAAATTATTATTTTATTACAGAAGAAAGAATTAACTTTGAAAGAAATTTTCCCTGAAGGATTTAAAAGCTGGCTACATTTCTGTGATGAATATATACTAAACAATTAGCCCTTATCTTGTATTACCTTTCATATTACTTAAGAAACAGTATGATATGGAAAGTTATTAGTATTTACTGAACATGTAGTAATACAGTAAATCATACATAAACAACTTGTCACGAAACTCTTCTGAAAGGTTATAAATCAGTCGCTTCAAAAAGATACCCAGCAGTTCAATACACTGGACTCAGGCAGTGCTGCTGTGTTGATGTGCCTTCACATTACCTCCCTCATTCTTTCTTGGGAAGAGTGGCACTAGCTTCACCGACTGTTCACCCTGCAGCTGCTTCTGTGAAGAATCCAAAGACTACTGAGAGTTTTCCTCAACTGAGATAACTTGCATGACCTACCAGATCATTTCTGGATGGATGCAGACTGGCCAATATGCTATTCTACTTAATGAGTATGCACGCTCATTCTCTACATCTTCACATTTCTAATGTATCTAGCTATTAACTTTGTATAGTTATCCTGAAGCAATATCTCTGTCCAACACTTACTCTTTTACTGGGTTATAATTAGTGGGTACCTGGCAAGACAGTATTTGAAGAAGGTAATTCTAGCAAACAAATGTGAATCAGTTTAAATTTCTCCTGGAAGAGTCAATAATCTAACTGTCTCCCTCTAGAGATTTAAGTTCACTGTATTAAAGTTAGAATTTTTTAAACCTATGAGTTACTGATCTGATCAATTTACTGAAATCACCTCAGTAAGGTCTGTAAAGTGCTCTAAAACTACATCTGAAAGAGAAATAAAGGAGAGTAGTGTGACTGCTTTGCTTAAACATCTTCCTCAGTGTAAAAACAACAATTCTTTTAGTACAATCATCAGAGGTGCATAATTCAGGATTAATTTTCTGTATTATAGTATTACAAATGTTTTTCTCCTGAACCATCTCCTCTGTGTGTGTATGCAGGTTTCTATTGTTTTAGGGTTGTCTCCTGTCAATTTGTAATTTAGAAATACTTTTATAGAATAGGAATCTATCTGTCCCTAGTCCTCAGCAGGCCACAGACTATTTTTGCAGTTGTTGTGCTAAAAGCAATTCTCTCTCATGCACATATAATCTTCTGCAGGGCAGAGCTACCTCCAGTGAAAATTTGTAACATATTTCAGGTCTATATAACATATTGGGTTTCTGTAGTTTGTAAAACAGTCACTGCAGAATGAAGTATCAAAGAATTCAGTTTTAATGTATTTACACCACAATTAGAAAAACTGTATCAAAAAAATAAGGGAGGAGAAGTTTAGACAATTAGGAAAAATTGCCAAGCAGCCTATTCAAGTTATGACTGTCTTTTTCTTGTATTTTTCTTGTTCAAGTGAAATGACGGCTCATTTCTTCAAAGCCATACAATTTTCACAGTGTATGACGACCAGTCTCAAGATATCGTTAGATGATACTTATTACATTCTTTTGCTTATCTTTATTATTTAGACTTAGCTGTTTACTTTTCAGATCAGGCTGCCAACCCCTGTACTTTTAACAGGGGTGGTGTTTGTAGATGTTCTTTGAAGATAAAACTTGGGAAGCTGTTGTTCCCATAAAGGGAAAATGAATTGTGCAAATATGGATTAAAAAGACTTGTCTACATTCAAAAGTGAAGAGTGAAAACTTATAATTTTTCTGCTAATAAAGTAAAGATGAATTACTGCTGGTACACTACTTATATAGTAGTGGTAAATGTTTTGAATTTGAAATCTGGAAATTGAATGATTCCCTGATGTACTTTGCATATGATAGCTAATACCGTGATTTTTTGTTTAAATAATGCATGTTTAAAATGTACTTTACAGTTGTACAAATGGGAACATTATTCCTTGTCTTTGTGCTCCATGCAGTCAGAGAATAAAAAAAAAGATTTGAAATGAATGGACTGGTATGGTGTCCAGAAATGTCTTGCCTAATTCAGTGTCCTCTTTTTACAGTACACCAAGTTACATCGTAGCAGCCCCATCTTTTCTTCATTGGAAACGTTACATGGTGCATAGAGAATTAGATAATGTGGGCAGTGAAAACCCCAAACAAGTGGTAATAATTAAATTTAATCTTTGATTCCTCAGTTCGCTAATCTATAATGCATAAGATAAAAGTGTTTACAGACCTCACTGATGATAGAAGCTAAGAAAATTTAGCATTGCTAAAATGTCACATTTTTGAGCCGGCTAGGCAAGCCAAGAATTAAAGACTCATGAATGCAAGCTTGACTATGCACAAATGAGGGATTTGCAAGAAGCCGTCGAGGATACAGACATAGTTTCAAATTACCTCCCTTGATGCCTAGCTGTTATAAAGCAAAAAAGGGAGCTATTTATATAGAGAATATAGCCAGAATTTTATAACATGGACCAAAGTAACCTAAAATTTCACTTCAAGCCAGACTATGGTGCCTGTCTTACAACTGAATGAATTACTGATTCTCAGATAAAAGGATTTATGAACTTAGAATGAAAAATAATTCTTCTGTGAAAACACACATAGAAAACAGCACTAGGTTTAGATAGAAAATGTTTGCTATAATGACCCAGTTTAAGCTGCACTACTGAGTGAAAATGAAGTAAAAATAATAATAATTTTCATGTATTGTACAATGATAAGCATATTTCTATTGTTTATAGCAAGTGCAATAAAAATTACACAGAGACATCTCTGTACTGTTTCAGTAATGATGAAAATCTGGGCTTCACAGTGAACAGAAATCTGTGCCTAAATACTCCCAAATCTTATTAAAAGAACTGTCAAAACATTTCAGTTTAGCAGTAACATGAAAATGCACATCAATTAAGGCTGAATTAATTGTATAGTATCATAATTTTAAAATGCATGCAAAATCATGTAAGGCTCTGCTTTGCTTTCTCATCAATTCAAAATTAAACTGTTCTCTCTCTACCAATATATGAAACTTAAAATACAGCAAGGTATCTATTCTTCTCCAGCCCTTGAGACAGCAAGTCCTGTTGTCCTGTACTCCTGTTGGAGTACACAGATGAAAAAGTTATCCATCAATCTTGGTCTGTTTTGCTGACAGCAGAAGTTTTCAGTATGCTGTTAGAAAACTAGCCAGTAGGGAAGACATAGAGCATGAAAAGAAATTGATATAGAGAGACAATCTGATGAAATGCAACAGTAGCATTGCAACAGCAAGGATGAATTTGTACCGGTTTCAGTTCGAATATTGGCATCCTTCGGAGACCTAGTTAAACCTTTTGCTGCTATGCTTAACTGTGCAACAATTTCAATGTTTCTGCTTCAACAGGAAACTGATATTGCATGGTTTCTATAAAAAATATTTTTTATATTTGAGAACATCTCCTTTGCTTTATAATATTCAAAACTGCCACTCTGCTGAGCCATAACAACACTTGATGCATTTTTACTCCAAGACAATGAAAGTAAGTGTTTTCAAGGTCTTTCCAATACAGCTGTATCTTACTTGTTGCATATCATTATGACTTTTAGTGTAACTCCTCCTCAAAGGCTGTACTGACTGAGACATCATTAACCCTGCAAGTAAAAAATCCATTTGTGAACATTAAGCATATTTCTTATTTCATAATTAAAGCATAACAGTCCACTGCAACTTTACAGCTATGCAAAGTGACAGATCGAGAATTCTTCACAAGAATGGGATGACTTGTACAAGTTTTATAGGTAATTGGAAACGCGCAGTACGAACTAATAGTCTACAGGGTTCTCAAACTGGTTTTGGCTGGCATCAGTTTGTAGGACCATGAAAAGCTGAAATTTATCTTAAAAGAGGAAAATAATTTTTGGAGAGATGAACTCTAGGTATTAAATGTCTTTTGATTTGGTATTGTGGCTTCGTTTCTTCACTTCTCTAGCTTCAGTAAAAGTGGTATAAATTCTTGAACTCAAAAAGGTCAAAATTGTACTCACCACTCATTACATATGTTGAACTATGCAACCTGAATTTTAACAAGATGATAACCAAATGAGAACATCAGACCATCTACAGCACCATAAAAATAAGTTTTTTCAGTGATACCTGCGTAACATGAAGACCCATGAGAAAATTCATGATGTAATTAGCAACACATAAAGCTTTTTTTTTTTGTGTGTGTGTGCTAATAATATTAAATAAGTCTCAGAACTAAAGATGTTTTATTCCTCCTGCGACTTTGTTATTTTAAGACAGTTTCAAGGACTCCTTAGCAACACTTTGTAGTTCAGTGACACCAAATGTTAAATCTTACAAGACAAGCACTTTCAAGAAACCTCCAAAGGGCATGAAAAATTACAGACGTTTATGTATTTTCATATTTCAATGTTCATATAATATCACCTAATTATAATGTGTTAATTATTTACTTTTTCTGAAAGTACTAATGAAAAAAAAATCTTAAGAAACCATTAGGCCTTTAAGTTATGGGACAAGTGAAAAAAGTGAAAAACAAGTGAAAACCAATTGTTTTCCTATGAATTCTATATTCCTTGTGCCCCTGTTCCAACTCAAGTGGATGCCCCATCAGATTTCCATAACCTATGTCTCCCAGAATTATCTCCTTGCCTTATCATTTGATAAATTTTTCCACTGTACCCTCAGGACAAAAAATACATCTTAGAAATGACATCTGTAAGACTTATGCTGGTTATCAACATCACCATCTGATTCTTGCTAACACCTCTGACAACTGTGCTGTCTTTTTTATTAGTTTAATTCCGGCTGACTAGCAGGCTGGTCTCAAGTTCTGCAACCTCAGTGTAGAACTGTGAAGCCTGACTTTATTAAACATCATTCAAAGTCAGTTTCAAAGGTAGCATGATGTCTTTATACACCTAAAAGGGCACAGAAGTAGCACCTAATAAGTGATGAAACAAGAAGGTTTAAATTACTATGCTCTTTTGGCCATCAGACTTGGGAATTTAGAGACAGACTGTCAGTTAAACTGAGGCAACTATTAAGCTTGCTGCCAGAGGATACCAGCTCATGCAAGGAAGGAGCACGGTGTGTCACCTCCATAGAGCTCACTTTTATAGCCAGATACTGTTCAAATGTAGGGTATTTTCCCACAGGCCTCTGTTAAATTAGGAGATCCCTCGTAATTTGACCCTATCTACTGAAAAAAGTAACTTTTTAAAAAACTCACCTCAAATCCATCCTTTACATTCTCAATATTTTATGTCACTAACATTATGTTTTGTACTTCATGAAATCTGCAAGATAGTTGCTTTCTAAAGTTAAAAAATCATCTAGATTAAGACAATTATGTATAATTAAATTTGGCTTTGAAAGACTGTTTTCTACATCTATGGTTCTTTAAGTATGTACCTAGCTGTATAAATATACCTCCTCTTCAAGGGTGATATTTTGAGCAAAGCATGACTTATTTTCTTGTGCAAGTAATTTTTATAATATATTTACAGAGATATGAGAAAAAAAATATTGCACTGATTTTAATTCATCTGTCTGTTTTGTCTGGGATTTGTAAACTAGATTAGAAATCCTCTCTCAAAACTGAGAAGCTTGCTATCGTGAAGATATTCTAATTCATATACCATTACTTTAAAGCAGGCTAAACAGTTTCTTCAGCAAGCTAACTTTAAAAGTCTTTCCCACATAGCAGATAGATCTCAGAGGAAATATAAAAAAATATCTCACATATCAAACATGCCATGGAGACTAAACTACCTGGTACAGGAAGAAGTAAGGAAATTTTTACTTTCTCCCTTAATGCAGCGCACAGCAGCACAAAACAGGTGAGGAAAGCTGCCGTGCTGCTTCCGCAGCCCCTCTCCAACCCTGATTAATTTCCATTTTGCATACTCTGTTTACTTATTGTGCATATGTTAGTGCTAATCACTGTTCAAAAGTGTTAGATGCCATACTGTGAGCTTAATTTTCTTTAATCTTTTAATTATATTAACAGTCTTTCTTCTGTACAATTAATAGTCATATCTGTTCAAATCATTACATCCTTCATGCATTTAGCCTCCCTAAAAATGTTTTTAGTCTCATAACTCTGCCTTCTTTTAAGAACAGCCTAATCTCAAAAGGCTTTGAAAAATTCTTTACCAAAAATTTGAACCTCTATCTGTAATACTGCATTTGTTGGGTGTTAAGACAATAGGAGGAAAGCAAATAGCAAACAATGCTGACACTTGCATTAAAATCAGTTATGTCTGTATAATTTAGCATGTGAACATTCTAAACCTGAGTATCTTTATACTGTTTTAAATAACAAAAATAACTGAAGTTGAAGTAAACCCATATATATATAGAAGTTTTTTCCCTACTTGAAGACTGAGAGCTACTAATATCTAGGTAAAATAGTTCTATAACAAAGATTGGAATCACTTTCAAGACATATTAATAGCTTTTCTACAAAAGGAGAAACTCTATCTGACTGTACAGAACTGAACCACATACATAGCTCAGTGCTAAGGCAAACAGCATGTTTGGGGAGTTCTGTAACACACACATACTACAGGGTTATCACCAGGGCATCAGTTTTCAGTGGTTTCGAGATGGTAATACTGAATTATGAATTAAAATCAGAATAAAAGGAGTGGAGAATCTTTGACTCACAATCCATATATACTTTTAATTAAATTCAGTGTGACATATTTTTAAAACTTTAACTGTTTTGCTTGATTTTCTCATGCTGCACTTTGAAAGCTAACATAATGTATGATATATTGGACAGAGAATTAATGTAAGCAACATAATGAATAAATAATAAAAAATATAAAATATATTGCAAAGCAAAGTCGGTGATCATATCATCAGTCATCTTTAGAAATTTGTTTACACATCTAAGAGCATTTTACTTTGGAAATTCCAATTTAAAAATCTAAAGCTATTCAAAAGAAGTATTTCCTTCTGTTCATTTTGTATCTGGATTTCAGCTGATTTTTAAATTGATTTTTTAGCTCCAAATATGGAATTTCCAATTATCTTGTCAGAAAAATTTTATACAGAATGGAAACACAGAGGCTACACTTACCCATAACACTGGTGTTATCTCCACTATCCCGACTGACTACTCACTAGAGGAAAACCTACTGAGCCTGTTTTCCATTATAGTATCAGGCAGCCTTTCTGATCAGATTTATGGAAACACACTGATGACTTATAATTCTTGGCACAGCCTTTTCAATCTTGAGATCAACCTAGAAAAGATTTCCTACTCTATTTTTTGAGAAGGCATCGCTTGAGATAACTAGATAGTTCCATCATACTTGTTTAATCTACACACTGCTAGAACTAAAGATAAGAGGGCCATCTAATGTTTTCTGATGCGGAGAAATATCTCTAGAAAGTAAAGTAACTGCCCGACTAACAAGTCACTTTGCTAGCAGCTTGATATGGCAGTTTTTGAGATTAAAATACTGTAGATGTCTCATGCAGATCTATACAGCTGCAGTAGAAGTCTGAACACCCTTCACAGTCAAGGGGCACCAGGCAGTGGGGCTCGTACTGTGTTTCTGCTCCCTGACCGCCCCATGTCTGCTCATGGATGAGCTTAGGTATCCTCTTGGTTCCACTGCCTGAAAGGCACTGAACTTCACCAGCTACAACTACACCAGGAGCTCAGACACATCACATGTTTGTAGTTACCAGGTGCAGCAGTCTCTAAAATCTGTGTGCTATAATCTTAGCCTAAAAAGCACTCCACCGGCAAATTCAGATTTAGATTAATGAACGAGAACTATCCTGGAAAGAACTGAAGACAAAACAGATCCTCAAATAACTTTCCCTTGAAACAAATTTCTATTGTAACTGACTCAGGTGGCACTGTCTCAACAGTCCTTGGTGACACATATCAGTAATAGCTCTTAATTATCACTCACTATTGCAAGTAAACTGGAATTTGCATTAACTGCCTTCACACTAATCCCTGTTTATTCTGATACTGAATACCTCACCATAGGGAAACTGGAGAAACAATTGAAAAGCTAATGGCCCTATAAATGAGAATGAATCAGATCATCCTCTGGTTTTAAATGCCTGAATGTAACAGAGCTAAAGAACACAATGATAAAAATCAGAATGGAGACTTCACATCCTTTCTATTGGTGACAATGGCAACTTAATCAGGGGACATTATTTATCAGAAATTAATTTTTTACTTGTTATAAACCCCAAATACAATTATGCTCCTTCCCATAAAATATTTCATTCCTATAATCCTTTCTTCGCCACAGACAAAATTATGCAATACATTCACAGAATCTGTCATCACCACACTCAGTACAGGTCATAGTGCTGCTTAACAGTATGACAAGAGACAGTTTTCTCCAATGTGACAAGAACATCATATAACTGAAATGTTCCAAAACTGTTGTTGTCAGACAAAGAATGGGATTAAATGCCTAATTAATCCCAGTTTACCCCTAACAAGAGAAAGGATAGTAGATGTTAAATTGGAGGTTGTTTTTTTTGTTTTTGTTTTTCTTTTTTTAACTCTGCAAATTTCTGCAGTGATTGGTTTAATTTTTAGTTTGAGAGTAAAATTCAAGAGTTTTGTGTTTGATGGAATGAGTTGCCTGTGAAACCCTGAAATTGTCTGAGAGTCCTCAGTACAAATTCAGCCACAGAGGAAAAAACATTTTCACTAATATCAGAATTAAGTATAAATTTCCTGGGCAATCCCACCCCTACCCACTCAAAATCCCCCCAAAAAATGCTTGGTAAAGTACTGGTACTGTTTCAATCTTCAGCTTTACAGACAACATATAATGTATTCTACAGAATAGAAAACTGAATTCAGGAAAATCCATATTGCTGCTTTAACTGGTGACTTCCTGTATTTACATCAGCCCCCTTACAGTCACAATAAATTTCAACATCTCTGCTCCACAAAAAGACAAATTCAGCTATTTTGTGAGGCTGTGTTCAAGAGTAACTGATTCATCCTCATGTGTTTTCTTCAACTAAGCCCAGTTCTGATGCCTGAAACTAATTTCATACATGTATTTTGTAACAGTAAACACAAACTTAAAAGATACAGATACTGATTTTTTCTCTTTACTATGAGTTGTCATTCCAGTAATCAGAACAATTACTGGGAGATAAATAAATGTGTAACACTATCCAATTTTTCTAGCTTCCTAAAATATGCACTGTTCAACAGCAAATGCAGTCCATATGTTATCACTATATATGTACTCTATCCATACATATACTATAGAAGTATTTTATATGTTATACTTATTACATCTATCTATCTTGCATTTTATACTATCATCCCTTAATGTATACAAGAGGAGAACAAGAAAGGAAGAATGACGGAATAAGAAAAAAAAATCTCAGAAATTTCATATGAATGTAAAGAACTCATCTTTCAGGTCAAGCAGAGAGCTGCACTTCAGGCTAGATGCCTGGAAGTAGAACGTATTTATGTATTTATTTTTAAATCTCAATCTTCAAAATACTCTGAAGTGAAACAATGAGCAAGGGCCCTTAACCTACCATGAAATCAGCATTATACATGTGCATTTAAAAGTTTGGCCACAAGGTGGCTCTCAATACTCAGCATTGAAAACAAAAACAGAAAATGAAATAGAAAAGAATCTCAATTGGCTTTGCTTTCTTAAATTTATGAGTGTATACGTTTCAACTCACTTATTCTTAGAAACATCGATTTTCACACTAGACAAATACTTTGAAGATATTTTAAAATTACTTTGTTCCTCAACATCATGAAACCTTGTATAAAGAATTCCAATGAGAGATTTCCATACTCAATCTGTAACAGTATCATTCTCCTGTAGTCCTGTATTTTGCCAAAAAGTTGAGCTCTTTTGATAGTTGGATTTTATACATACATACTGAAATAATTTATTTACTGTTTTTAAGTTAGTTTTTAACTATTTACCAGTACTAGCTGTTTCATGATGAAAACAGTATGAAACTTCTACACAGAACATGAATTTGCATGAGGATAGCATCTCGCTTTTTCTCCAATATGCTCTAGCTATATTCTTTATGTTCTTAATTACCATTTTATTTTTCCTTTTACAAGTTTATTAATAGTTGTGAGTTTTGTTGGCAAACTTCCACCCATTTCTGTAGCATTTTAATTTCAAAAATTTCTCTGTTTTCATTTAAGTATTGTTTTTCCTACAAGTGTGAAAAGCTGAAATTTAAAGGAACCAATAAAGAATTAATACTTGATTCTGAATCAATGAATTGTAGACCTGTACAGTACTCTGAAAAGGTGGAAGGAAGTCTCTTAGAACCATCACTTTAGATATATTCCCTAGACAAGAGGTCTTGGTGATTACTTCAAGCAATATGCTCCCTCACAGGAACAAAATCTAAGAGAATACCTGAAAATAACTATTACAGCTGTTTTGAAATTACAGGCCTGTGGAGCACAAAACCAGGTATGTTTTCAATGCTACACTGCAATACAAACACTTTTTTACTACACTGTAACTATTGAATCAAAAGCCCAGAAAATAATTTCTGAGCGTAAAGGATCATTAAAATTGTAAGTAATACTGGTGAACCTATGTGAGTGTTTTTAACCCATGAATCACTGGGAAGAGTTTACATTTTCTTACTACTTTCAGTTCCAGAAGATTGCAGAAAATCCACATCTGCAAACAGTTAACCACAGTGCTGCGACTTCTCTATGAAGTACTATTTTGTGCAGTATTAATTTATGTCCTTAGGGCTTACTCCAAAGCCAACATTCCCATTAGCTTCAGTATGTTTTTCAATGAGATCCTTCAACTGAAAACCAACTAGGACTCTATCCAATTATTCAGCTATACTACAGTTTAAATGAAAACATGGCTATATGATGTTAAGGTTTCGGACTTTTTGGATTTCTGATTGTTGTCCCTGATAAACATAAATAGCACAATACTTGAAAAAAGAGATCTCTCTTACCAAATTGCACTGGAATTCTGCACTGCACATTTGATTACAAATTTCATGTATATCAAAGCCAGACGTACCTTCCCAGAGTGAAAATGTGCCATATTTTTCATCCTTTAAGCAATGACCTTTAGCTCCTTTTATTTTTACAGAGTCTAGAAAGGCTTTTGCAAAGCTTTTGATACTCTAAATTCTAGAACATTTTTTTTTTTTGCCATCTACTGCAAGGTTTTTAGCATTTTGAAAACAGTACTCAACAGTTTTGAGTAATTTTAGAACTTCTGAATTTATAAGTCAGCGTTGAACTAACTTCCTACAATTTTTGTCTATCTTAAAAAAAAGGAGAAGAATCCCTAGCACACCAATTGCTAAACTAGAGGTCATAACTCTCCTATCTACTGGAAAAAACACATACAATTGGCTGATTTTTTAGAACATTTGCTAAGACTTTGATAAAGCTTCCAGTATTTAGGGAAGCTGCTGGTCTATGTTCCTAAATGGACCAATGGCTGATTAGCTAATTGTTGATATCAACATAGATAAAGCAAGATACCATAATACTCATAATAATATACTGGTTTTAATGCATACTATATAAAAGTAAGCTCAGTTTAAGTTCCATTACTTTTGACTTAAGAAAATTAAATATTCAAAATCTCTGCTAATATCTCCTAACTATTATTGATCATCAAAAACCCCAAAATATTCTTCTGCAAAGACAGGATGATGCTGAATAGTTTAATTGTCTAATCAGAACTGGTTTTAATGTGAATTATACCAAGAAATATAAATTCTAAGCCAAAAAACTTTCAAATCTGAAAGTCTTGTGTAAATTTTTTGGAAAAGTTTTCAGGCCATATGCCCATCATTTGCAACTATGTCAAAACAGGATCTGTCCTGCTTGACTATAGTAGTTTTTCTAGTTTTCCTTACAGGTTAGGAATGATTTTACGCAACAAAAGTCTGAAGCTGAAAAAAACCACTTCCTGCAATGCATTCCAATTCATCCCGCACATTTGGTGTCCAAATGTTCTAGAAATATCACCCTAGTTTTTAATATTCTCTTAGTATCTCAATCTTGAGAAGGCATTAGAAGTGTTGACAGTATCAATCTCAAATGGCTTTTCCGTTTGGAGTATGGTAAATACTAGGACATGGCACTTCTGGGTGCTTAGGATTTCTTAAAGCTTCTTATTCAAGTTGGTTGACCAAATAAGTAGTTAGTATTTCTTAGGAAGGAAACACCCCAGGAAAAAACTTATTCCAGTGTTAAGCGGTTTTCAGTATGTCTGACCTGAGCACTAAAAATGAATTATTTTAAGATCTTGTTCTCCCAAAAGCTTAACAATTTTTTTGTAATTTAATGTAAAAAAAAAATTACATGAAATTTTACATTTTTTAGCTTTATTGACTAAAATTAATTTTTTATCTACTTGTACTGATATCGTCCAAGGATGAAGGTCTTTAGTGGGATGGGGATAGTGAACATTGAGTATTTTTGACTTTATACTTCAGCACTGAAATTTACAAATCTCCTAATATTGCTATCTTCCTACGTGCATTTTCCCAGCAGCCTTTCATGAGCCATATACTCCAAAATCTGCCTCTTGTTTTTTTAAAGAATTTTAGCTTTTAGTGTTTTTTTTTTTTTGGAAATGTTCTGTAACCAGCCTCTGGTGTTTTTGATGTAACAATAAAAGAAGTTTTTGAAATAATTAGGTTGTTCAAAAGAGATTTGGAAAATTCAGGCGAAATTAGAATTTTGCTTTGATAAAGCTGATATGCAATGGTATCTGTACATCCCAAAGTTTGTGGTTTTATATAATACAGTGCTTTTCTCTACGATGATGATTTCCAATATGCAGGGATTCTTCTGGATCTTGGTTAATTTTTGAAATTACAGCTCAAAGGAGCTGAAAATTAATTCAAAGGAACCAGAAGAGAAAACTAAATGTAGATACCAAAGCTTCCGTATCTTCTGGCCTCTGACTATGGAGAAATGCTGATAATATAAAACATGTAGAGGATATGCTAAGAAACAGAGACTGACTATACATGTAATTTAACTTAAACCAGTATAACAAATATACAGCAACAAACACTTTCCAGTTCTCTGGAAAAATCCCTACAACTTTCTAAAAGTATGCTTAATTACTTTCAACCTATTTTGTTTTCTCCGAAGCACCTCTGGCTCTCAGTATCTGGTATTAACGTACTGAGGGACTGGGGATCAAATTCAGTTCACTCACTTCTAGTGGTTGCTTTTAATTACTCTTGTACTTAAAATTCTGAAAAGTGTGCACTTACTTAGCTCATTATTTCACTATTCATTTTAACTGGATGTCATTGCAATCTTCAGTGCATAAATGCTTCTGTCCAGTTCTGATCTACTCTACACATTGTGTAAATAAACTAAAGGAATAGTTAAAAAGCCCAACCAAATTTGCCTAAATTAAAGAAGTTGGGGAATTGAAAGCAGATGACAACTGAAACAGTAAGCATACATAGGTAAACATCAAACCATAATCCTCAGAAATTGTATTTGGAAAGCTTTCATATAGGTAAACAATTCCATCAAACCATAATCAAACTAAACTGTATCTGGAAAGCTTTCCTATTTTGAAAATAAATGAAATTAAGAATATGAACTGAAATGAAATTTAATCTTTTTCCCCATCTGTTAAGAAAACCATGTTTTCTAAATGAAAAACTGAATCAAGAACTGAAATGTACCTTGGGGAAAAAAAAAAATCTAATGTTTGTCACAGTCTGGGTCAACAGGAGGAAATCTATCAATAGGTGAGTGAACAGCATATTTCCTGCAACAGGTGAATTTATTTAACTGCATCTATTCATGGTTTTAAAGAGACAGTACGATATAGTTTCCCATATTGCAGTGATGTTTTCTATCACTTCAGATGCTTATGAACATGTATTTTTCAATTATGACAGGTCAAATCCTTCATTTTTTTTTTAAAAAAAAATCAGTCTAAAGTTATCCTATACATTTATTGTTTTCCAATACAAATAAATAAATTCACATGACTCCTCAGGGAGCAGAAGAAACATGGACAGTTAATACTGATATTCTGAAGGGAAAACAAATCAAGCATCCCTAGAAGAAAGCACATTTTTTCTACAGGGTAACTGTGAATCACAGGTTTTGTTCTGAATTTTATTTCAGAAAAGGCAACTGGTTTTTTTGTGATGGTCTGCATCTTTAAACCAATGGCTAACCACTTAAACCCCCCCAATATTATCTCCTTCATTTACAGTCCCAAAGAATAATACTTTGCAACTTATGAAATGATCCTTTCAAAGCCAACTGTGATGCTATGGAAAAAACTAAAATCAAATACAATTTACCAGACCTTGGAAAATTTACTCTGTTTAGTTCCTGTAGAATAAATCAAATATAGTTTCTAACAGAATGTCAATCGCTGAACAGTATCGTCTGCTTGAGAATAATGTAATTACCATGAAATACAAAGTACAACTGATCCAACAAACAGAATTCGCTGTCAGCGCACTATGCAGAAAAACACAAATTCTTATTAACTTTTCAATCATTACTCTTTATTACTAATAACTACTGTCACTACACTGTTTTCTGACAAATGAATTCCTAAGTAGATAGGAACGTTTTGAATACTATTTTCTAGTCAGCATATGGTATCCATGCTAAGCTACTTAAATTGCATGTGACCAGAACCATTTGTCAGTATGGTTTGGTGCTTCCTATAAAGAAAAGGTGCCGGAAAAATATGATTATTGTTTACAGTCTCACTGTGAACATATTGCAGAAGATTATGCATTGCAGCCAAGAACTAACTGGCACATCTTGGAAAAGGAATGCAAGACCTACAGGTCATTAGTAAATTAAGCATTCCTTTTTTAATTTCTTGCCTGGAACAACCCTTAGGGATTGAAAACAGCTGAGCCCATCAAGCTCTTTGAGGTAGAGCTGAAAAGGGGCTAGCGCAGACGGCACCTAT
>JANHGB010066500.1:6245-19984 GCA_026283785.1 Coracopsis vasa | reverse complement strand
CACCCCTGGGTGCCCAGCACCTTCATGCAGTGGCCCCTGCCACCAGCATCACGAGGCACCCTTGGCTGTCACCTCCTCACCACTGTGTCTGCAGTGGGGCAGGCAGCTCCTGCACTGCTCGATCCGTAGCTGTCTTTCCCCTCTGCCACAAACCCCATCTCTGGGAACGAAGCCCCTTTTTTCCCTTTGAAAACATTGCAGATTGTTATTCCCTCCTTTACTGGAGACGGTTCAATACGTGGATATCTGCAGAATCACTGAAACACACGTAATCTGTACCTCATGCTATCCGAGAAGGCAGCGGCTCCAGCAGCAGAGATCTTACTGCATCATAAAGCACCAGCTACTGAAGGAGATAAAGAATGTTTTCCCCTTTGGACAAGTAACCAGCCACGCTCTGACATGTCCTCAGGTGAAGGCTGCTTGTCTGAAGCTATCAAATGCAAGAACAAGCGGAGGGCAATCAGCAGTGACACAGACACAGGCGTTCTCCCTCGTAAAGCACCAGAGCACAGGGATGTAAACACGCATCCGGACACCAGCGCCTCGGCCAGTCACTGCGTTATACAGGGTGCTGCCTGCCCGGTGTGGCACAGGGAAGGGTGCTGCTGCCTGCACTGGCTGCTGCTGCCTGCACTGAGTGCTGCTGCCTGCACTGGGTGCTGCTGCCTGCACTGCTGTGCCCTGGCTGGGAGCAACAGACACAACCACAGTGTGCTGGTGGGCACAGCCAGTGCTGGCTGTGTTAAGCCCGGAGCCCTTCCTCACTCCTTCACCCCGTATTCACTGCACGTGAGATGGTTTCCATTTTCTCCCATCCCACTTTTCATGATTCCATTTCCTCCCCTTGCTTTCATGAAGGGATTGTGCTTTACTGATATTTGCAGAGCTGCAGGAAACTCACCCCCTTCCTTCACCCATGTGCTGCTTTCACCCTGAGCCGGGGCTGGCCCCTGCTCTGCTGCACTAGGACCACCACCACCTTCTCCAAGTGGATGTATAAGGACCATTAACCCACCTGGAGCTGGCCACATCGCACATGGTGTGATCCTCAGTCCAGGCAACATCATAGCCCTCTGCTCTTCTCTGAACTGCTCTGCACAAGCAAATCCCTGCTAGGATGTGACTTGGCCAGGGCAGCAACCCCAACACCCCCAGCTCCCACCTCCCAGGGCTGCTCTGGGTTCTGACAGGCCATGACAGGAAGGGTGGTGCACCAGCATCCCACGGGATGCAGCTCCCATGCGGCCTCACCACTCAGCAGAGCCAGGGCTTCCATCCTCATCAGCTTCACTCACACAGACACCTCAAACCAAACCTGCTCCAGAGCCTGAGCACTCGTAATAGATGGTTTAGGAGAGAAAACGCCAGTGTCAGCCTCAGTGGAAGATGATCTATGACTACTCAACCTCATCTGGGCTCTTCTGAAACAAATCAATGGACTACCGGGTCTGAGACTAATGAATAATAACAATGATAAAAATAAAATACAACTAATAGTAATGCAGCGCATTCATAGGACACATTCCTCACACTTAATAGAGGCTTCGTTATCGAGCTTAATTAAAAGTGACACCAAACCCCCTGTTCTTTCACATCTGACTCAAACCATCGGCTGCGTTCTCTTAAGGACAGAGGCCACCTCTGCTGCTCATCCCTGGCTGCAGCAGTGGTGCCAGAGCTGGTGCTGCATCACCTACGGGCAAGGGAAACACCACCGCCCTCTGAGGTGATCCCAAATCCCAACCAGATATCCATGAATCCAGAGAAGGATCCAAGAACCATACGCACACACCACCAGCCAATGCAGCCTTATAGCTGTAATTCAGCCTAATTATTTCCTCTGCTAGCGTATGCATTAATGACCCTGGTATTAACGCAGAGCGCTCTCATTTGTTCCCATATGTACCAGATTGCTCATTAATACCCTGTAAATCGTCACAAGATGCTTCCTGGCTGTTAAGTATCGCTGTGCATTTCAAGGGGTTCCCCTGCACGAGCAAGAGGACCCCAAATGTGTCTGCAGCCCTGTCCTGGGGGACAGGGTTAGAGCTGGAAACCGCTCAGTCCCACAGTGGGTTTTCACTGGAGCAGTGGCTCTGAGGAGGGTCCCAGGCACTGCCGGTGGGATGGGGCTTCACTGCAGGGCCCCTGCAACCACCGAATGATGGCTAATGTCCCCCAAAGCTGTGCCTTGTGGCAGCAGTGGGTGGGCAAGAGGAAGGATGTCTGTGCCCAAGTCACAGGCACTGAGGTCTCTGTAACTGCTCCAAGCAGGCAGCTCAGACCCTGCACCTACTCCATATCCAGAACTGGCTCATTCTCATCTGTCCCACCTTGAGGACTTCAGGTCTGCATTAGCACAGGATGGTTCCAATCTCTTTCCGGAGGCATCTTGTTTTCCCTTTAAACACACAAGGTGGGCTTAACCAAGAGGAATTACACAGTTCCCTCCTGCTGCTCCTTTGCAGCTCAATGCGTGCTCACACTAATGTTCAAGTATTTGTTACAGCATCTAATATTTTCTATAGTAAACAGAGTTTTATGATCAGTTAATGTATTGATGAAAGAGCCCGAGCTAGTCCATTGAATATGTAATAAATACGGAAATATACTTGAACTATTGATTGCTGCAGTTGCTTACGTGAAGTATTGACAGGCAGCGTGCAGATCTGCCCCGGACTGTTGAGTCATGATGCACCAGCCACCATCCTTAATAATAAAGAGCGACTATTTTTGAACACTTCACAAGAAAAAAATCCATTTGCTAAATGGGCCTGTGCGTGCTGCTGGGGCTGCTCATGTGGAAACGGTGGCAGAGGAGGAAGGGGAAACGTGCCAGCTCCCTGCCTGAGGAAACAGGCGCTCAGCGAGGAGAACACAGACTATCCCGGGATCAGGGTTCCATCAGAGCCGTCAATGAAGGCCTGTCAGCACAAAAGTGGCAAAATTGACCTCTCCGAAGTTTGGCTACATCAATATGAGGGTGTCCAAACAGCCTGGCTCCCTCCACACATGGCTTCCACCTGAAGCCCAGGTTGGCCATGGGTGGGAATGTCACTTCTCTGAGTGATCCCGAAATTCAGGGGGCAGAAACAGGCTGGCTTTCAGATCAGGACTGGGTGTTTCTGTGTGCCCTTTGAAACAGCCACAATGGCCCATTCTGGAAGCCCTGCTGAGAGCAGGATACCCAGCATGGCCATGGGGCATTGGCTGCGCTGCACCACGGTCCTGGTTTGCAGCAAATGTAAACTTGTAATTAAATCCCTTTCTTGACATTTCAGACCCTAACAGCACTTTGCAACCCTCGTGGGGCTGAGTGCACACACGACAGGAGCTCAGGCGACCTGCAGCAACCTGGTAAGTGCGTTTACTTATTTGCAGAAAAGAAAGAGGGAGAGTAATGAACTGAAAAGCTGTGACGAGGAAACTCATTGTCTCAGCGTGACTCTGGTATTAAACCGAGCCCGAGCTGTGCTAGGGCACAGCATCCCGGGGAACCCCTGCCTCTGCTCATCACATCCCTCCTGGTCCACTGTCTTCAGTGGAGAAGTCCCAAGTCTCTGGGATGAGAGGTGACCAACCAACCCTTTCCCCCTGCTGTGGTACCCTGGTATCACAGGGCCCTGGAGCCCCCCTGGCCAGGCAGGGGCTGCCCCCCCTGTGTCACCATCCCCAGAGCAGCCACGGCTCCGGGCTCCATTCCTAGGGTTACATCCCCATGGAAGGTCCCTTTCAGCAGAAAGAGGACCCCGGCTCTTGAAACCCTATCTCAGCCCCACGCTGGGTGCACAGCTGCCCTTGTGTCTTTATTAACAGCCCCTCTCTATTCTACAATTCTAATGTTTCTTTTGCCTCCCCATTTTAACCCTGAACACTCCCCTCTTAGAGACCGTGTTCAATTAATGTCTAATCTCCATGACTCTCAGCCAGGAGGCGGATCAGTTACTGCCACGATAATGGCTCCATTTACAGAGCTCTTTCAGCAGGCGCAATGTGATCCTAAGCCCGTGACTTTCCCAGTCCATTCACAAACTCCTTTAGACATCCCCCCTCATTAAAGAGTCCCTCCTGTCTCCTTCTGCCCCACCTTTACCCAGCGCGGTACAAGAGGTGCTTGTCCCGTATGGAATTTCCCCTTCACAATGACCAGCAGTAGGGAACAGGTCCCTTTTCTGCCAGCTACAATGGTTTGGTAAGAGGATGGCAGGATTCTGTGGCAAAAGCAAAGCTTCAGAGCAGCTGTTGGCCTGATGGAGCTCAAGCATCAAGTCCCAGATGTGCTGTAAGGAAAAATGGAGGAAAGCATTGCCAGTTAAAGAAATCGGAGGAAATGAGAGATTTCCAGGTACAGCCAGGGTAGGGAAAGGCCTCTAGGATGTGGGAACCTGAGATCTCAAAAGCATAATGAACACCAAGCACAGAGAGAGCCATCAGGGGGATTGTGCCATCCCTGCTGATGGGGGAGCAGGGTTTGGTCATCACAGGAGGCACTGCGGGTCTAGCAGAGGGAAGGAGGTGGCCCAGGACCCCACTGGCCAAAACTCCCTGGGAAGGTGATACCCAAATTCCTGATTTATTGATGGCAAAACACCCGAGTGCCGATGGGAGCCAGGGATTAAGACGGGCTGTGCCTGGCGAGATACGATGGGAGCAGCCCTGGCTCTTGTGCCGTCACTGCTCCTAGCTCTCATTTAACTTAAATGTTAATTGTCTGTGATGAAGAATTTACATATTTCTGTAGTTTTGGTCATCTACACTTGGCAGCTTGTCTGCATGGAACCCTCCTGACCTTTACCATCAAACAGGTTTTGGATCCTGGGAAATCAGAGGACAAACCATACTCATCACAAGTACATCCCCCCAGAGCGGGGGAAGCCGGCACCCCAAGGGCCATGCTCTCATCTGGGACAGGAACAGAATTACCTCCTGGTGACCATCAGCACTGGTGCTAACCAGGCACCAGGGATGGAGGATGCTGGGGGGGCTTCTCCAGCCCAGGACTCGCTCCTGCAGTGTTATCCACATCAATCCCATCCCGGTTTGCTCCAAGCACCCATGGGTGCTCACAGCACGTGCAGTGCCTGCCCTGCTCCCCTCGCTGCCGCCTTCCTCCCTGAGTTAGTTATGAAATTATCTCCACGTTTGGGGGCAAAAATAAATATTTAATTGTGGTAATGGCCATCATTTGCATCCAAATGTTTTCCAGAGCAAGAATTCCTCGCTAAATGACACCAAAGGCTTTTGAGAATGATGAACTTATTTGAGAACATTGCTTTCTGTGCGATGCTGAGCGTCACCACCAGAAAAATGGCTAAATTTAGCAAATAAAAAAAAGAACAAAAAAGAAAAAAATCTATTTTCTCCGCTGTAATAAATACAGCGGGCAGTAAACAGGAGCATACTTCAGCTGTAAGTGGGGTATTGTTATTTGATATGTGGGAGAAAAGCCAGAAAGCTAATAAGACATTTTTATACATAAAAAATCACATAATCCCGGTGCATTATACATGTTGTGCTCATTCACGGCCTATCCATGGGCAGCTATTTATTATTGCACACAGCTATCTGTTTCACGAGGAGATGCAGATGGGAGCTTTCATGCAGAGAGGCTTTGGGTATGTCCTGTACCTGCAGAGCACTCGGGTGTTATTTATCCTGTACATAAACGCGATGCTTCCCTCTGCTATTCCATGCCGTGACCCCACCGGACCTTGTGCTCCCGGCCCTGCCCTGGACTTGCTGCTTCTCTAATACCCTGAAATGTTGTCTCCCGTTTTCCTTTCCCAGGCAGTGACTTCTCTACCCCAGCGCTATTCAAAGCCACAAAACGAGCACATCCTTTTAGTTCTGCCCGCTGAGTTGGGGGCTTTTTGCCATTTCCCCTCAGAGCTGAACACTGGTTGCTGTAGGTCTGCCCAGCCTGCTCCTACGTGGAGATAATCTCATGACTTGATTCTCAAGTACATTTAGTGTCTAGACAGGGCACTGGATCCTATGTCCTTCCCTCCCAGTCCCCTCATTGATTTCAACAGCCCTTGAGGCACTTTGGAAGCTCAAGAGCTGCCAGCCCCGTGGGTGTCCCCACGCCAGGGCTGCCCCACCAGTGCCCCAGAGCCCCAGTGCCATTGTTCCACCAGGCTCTGCTCACTCCCCTCACAAATAGCCAGTGGTAAGCAATAATCCATGGTGGGATATGGCACTTATAAAGGAGGAGGAGTGAGAAGCCCCGAGCGCAGCATCACAGCTGGGAGCACTCCCGCATCCCAAGGGCTCGCAGTCCCCCTGCACAGGCTGCAGCATCCCAGGACATGCAGAATCTCATCCATGCCTCTGGACCCCTGGTGCCTGGGCAGGTACCAGGTCCCTGGGTGGGAGCACAGCCTGGCAGCCCCAGCACGGCAATGGGTACCCTGCAAACCCAGCACAGTCCCTGCATCCATGTACCGGGACAACCCAATTAAGTCATTTACAGTGAGGACCTGGAGATGGCAGCAACATATAATCACAAACATAAGCAGTTTTTACATGGTAATTATATATTCTATTTTTTTATCAGTGCAACACAGACAGAAGATTATTTTATGCTTGATATCATTTTAATTTTTGATCCATTTTCCCCCCAACTTAAAAAGGATTAAGATTGGGCTTCTGGTAATAATTTTGGATATGCCAACTTTATAAATCCCAGGCAGCATTGTATTAAACTGATTATTAGGTACTTGTGCTTATTGTTACCACCGTTCCTTGTCTTTGGGCGAACATCTGAAACGTATGAACCCAGATGGCCTGAATGGTCAAGCCAAAAGGCCAGAATATTTTTTAAGTCTGTTTTAAAATAAAACACACTCTTGCTTTAAACTCCATCTGATAAAACAGACTGGGGCAGATCGGGAAGGAGAGAGGAAACCCCGTGCCTGGCTTTGATCATTTTCAAAAGGAATTGGCACATGTGATTTTCCAGAAGATGAAGGCACCAGGTGAAACTATTTCATATCCCAAGACCTTTTCCCTGCTGAAGCGAACATCTGCTTCTCGTTTCCCAGGTTTGAAGCACGGTCTGCCTGGCCTCCCGGTTTCCATCAGGAACTGGGCTGTACCAGTGGCCGGGCGAAAGGTGGAGGCTGTTGCTGGGGCTGCTTATCAGGGCGGGTGGGATGGAGAGCAGGATGGAGAGGAGCTGTTCCCCCATCCGTGAGGGATGGGCAGCCTCGGACTTGGCCAGTCCCTAGTGGCTTGGCAGAGGGAGACCCTGTGGGCAGCATCCCATGGGAACGGGGCAGGACGCAGGGTTTGCCACCCGTGGGAAGGTGACTCTTCCCAGGAGGAGGCTCATCCACTGCCCTCAGGGTGCCAGCCATGGGATGGGACCTTCCACTGCTTCCAGGCCCCCCTTCTCCCCAGGGGCCCCAATGTTAAGGCAAGGTAAGGGAGGGGGTCCTGGGGTGCAGAGAGACCCCAGCACCAGAGGCAGGGCAGCTCAGGTGGATACAAGCAGTGCTTCACTCTCGGTTCCTCCAAAGCCTTCTCCTCTCTCCTGATTTTTCCCTTCCCTCAGAACACCCATCCCCGCACACGTCCAGCGATTCCACCCACAGCAGTGTCCATAGAAACAGGCAGGAGGGCTGGGAATGGGAAGCCACTTCCCAACAGATGCAGCAGAGCCCCCCATTCCATCTCCCCCAGGAGCAACGCACAGCCCCCAGAAAATAGTGCAGTCCACGTCTCCAGCAGTGCCAGGGGGACAGGGATGGGATGCTGCTCCCATGCTCACCACATCCATGATGCAGCACATCCAGAGCAGAGGCGGTTGCAGCCCTGAACCCACTCCTTAGCACAGGATAGACCCAAACCCCAATTAGTGCAAAGGCTCTTGGGCTGAAACAAGCAGCCAAAGCTCCCCCTGCCCCAGGCGGCAGCATGGCCGTGCCACAGCACCCACCACATGGCACCCATGTAAAATCAGCCCATCAGAGACACCACTGATTACAACTAGTTCCCTAATAGCTGAACATAACTAATGCAACTCTCTCTGTTTGGTGCCAGTAGGGAACAAGTCCAGAGTAAATGAGCTCATGGTTAGGAATCAAAGATTAACAGACTATCTAAGAGTAATTTCTTCTCCACATGAATTAGCAAATCGGAGGTAATTACTGTGGACAGAGCTCGGCAGGTTATTTTACTAGGTCAGTTAAGAATAGCCTGGGATAATTAAATTGTCTCTAGAGCCAGGAACAACGCTGGGGTTGGAAAAGGCCGTTTTCCCCTTGCCATTCCTCTCCTGGGTAAATCCTATTTGCCTTCTGGGGCACCTGTAGATGCTTTTGCTTATTTATGTATTTGTTTGGTGATGGACAGAACCGCCTGGGGGAGGCTGGTCCTGAGCAGGGTCCTGGTCACCCACCACTGCCACAGGCACTGGCAGGATCTGGCCTGGTGCCAGTTTGCTTTTCCGTTTCCTTGCAGATAGGGAGTGGGAAAACCTGTTTTTAAGAAGCCTGCCTGAGAGGCTGGTGCCAGTGGTCACACACTGAGAAAGAGTCCCAGCATCCCTTGGGAACTGATGCTTGGGGTGGAATAGTGAGACCCTGGGAGAGCTCCTCTATTATTTTCTCTGGACATCACTGGGCTGTGGGATGCAACTTTACCTCTCCCGGAGCTCGATGCCGACTGGAAAAAGGATGCAGCATCATTAAAAATAGAAGCATGAAAGATTATTTACATTTCAAGAATAGCTAAGGTCTTTAAAGAAACTTCCATCATCCTTTAAAGGCTCTTAGTCAAACGCTGTTCATTATTAATGCCTGTTGGCTTTATTTAGCCTATGACTACAATTATATATTTATGAGGTAATCAGCAATTGGAAATTTCCCTGTAATGGTAACTGGAGCTTGGCATCCAAATAAAATGAACACCATTAAGAAAGTATTGCGGTCATTGGGGTGGATCAAGTGTGCTAATAGCCCAACTAACAGCAATTAAGTCAATTAACCATTCAGACATATGCTGCTCAATTTCCCTGCTTAAACAGCCCGGTGCATCTGCGAAATTTGTGGAACTTATTTATGGCGTAAGCGGCTGCTCGTCATTATTAACCAGGGAAACACTGCAAATAGGGGAGGCTTGTCAAAAATTAACTGCTGCGGCAAAAGGATCCGCTAATTGCCACTTCCCGCCCCGGGGAAGCTTGTGCTTTCCGGGGGATCTGGTTATTGTCTTTAGAACGCCCCTGCGAGCCTTGGGGTGCAGGTGAGAGGACACCGGCAGCTCCCGGGGCGCAGGATGGGCTCTGCCCATGGACCACACCAGGATGTCAGTGAGGAGCTGGGGACTTGGCTGATGGGGAGAGGTGTAACAGGGACGAGGTGAGCAGCCCCTCAGAGCTCTGAGCACACCAGGAACATCCTGGGGCTGAGCCCCACTGCCCAGCAAAGGGCCCATCCTCCTCCTCCTCCTGCCTCTGCAAGGCTGATGCTCCCCAAGACAGACCCAAAGGCCCTTTCCAAAGTGGTGGTGGGACACCAGCCCTGAAGCCACCAGCATCCCCATCACCTGCCCTTCACCTCCCAAGCGCTGGGGACTTGCTGGCACAAAGCACTTTTCCTCATCCTTCGCATTTTGGTTTCTTGCTGTCTGTCCAAACAAAGATGTTCCAAAGTTTTGTTAAGTGCATGTTTTAATGAAGCCCATTAAAGTTAACCTAGCCATATAATATACAGGAGAAATCTACCATAAATATAGGTAAATAGAGATTGTAAAGATAAATAACAATACGGGTGTGTGAGAAGTGATAATGTACTCTATTTACTGCAGGCCCATAAAAGGCCAGTAAAAGATACTGCACCTTTAATGACTTACTTTCTCCATGGCAGCCGGCACTCACAGTTAGCAAGCTAAGGATGCAGTGACACAAAAAGCTTACAGATAATTAAATATTGATTTTTGTTTTCTAATCCTATATAAAAATTGTCCTGGGTCTCCCAATGGTAGTTTCATCTCACTAGGACACAGGGAAGGCTATTAACCCTGCTTGGTTTCAAGCTGCTGTAGAACAAATAAAAGGGAGTCTTGGAAAACGGAGGCAGCAGCTCCTGGGGCAGGAGCCAGCCTCCAGCCCTGCCCCTGCCACGGGTCCTGCCAGGAGCCTGGCACCGGGGAAGGCACCAGCAGCATCCCTAGGGGCACAGCACAGCGAGGGCTGCAGCGTTTCTGCCTGCACAGGTGGTTCGGGTGATGCAGCAGCCCTGCAGGAGAGCCCGGTGCTTTGGGCACGCACCTCATTGCTGCAGGGCACAGCAGGGGCTGCTGGCGCATCCTCCCCGCTCCTGGGGCACTGGATGCACTTGTGACATCCCAGCCTGCTGGTGCCTGCTGAGGAGGAGGAAGGGGGTGACCCCGAGTGCCGGCCGGAACACCCGGGCATGATGCTCTACAACGAGCAGAAAGGTATTAAAATAATAACCCCCAAGTCTGCCACGCATGATGTTCTCTATCACTATTGGGAAAGCAATTGCCTCCAGCAAAGATCTATTTCCTCTGCTGCTCATTTCCAAACGCGCAGTAAGTACTGTGTACGCAGTATGAAATGGAATAAACCCCAGCATTACACAATAGAGTCACTCATTCACAAAATGAAGCACGGGGCCTCCTTTCCCAGTTATCTTTTCAAAAGCACCATGCAGCATAACTCACACTGTTTACAGACTTGGGGACGTGAGTAAATCACGTTGCTTTACATAATTCCTGTCCTTTGGTAAACTGTCTTTTCTGAAGGAAGAGAACATCCACTCCCCGCACTTCGCCAGGGCTGGATATGAATGAGGCCGTCGCTCAAACGTGCCGGATGAGCCTGATCGTTGGGAAAACAGCAGAACATCCTCCTGAGAAACTGCATGCACCATTTGCTGAGAAATCTTAAAGATTTTACTTGCAAAAGCCTGTGTATTCAGCGTTCCCCATGCCAGGCGCAGCAGCACGCTGTGTGCACTGCACCCTGCTCGGCCGTGCGGAGAAGTTCAAGCACAATAATGAATTAAAGTGCACCCGAACTCCACGCTGATCCCACCCTGCCAAGGAAGGGGAGCTGGGGCTGGAATTAGCTCAGTCTGTGCTGGTTGGAGCCTTGTGACCCTGTGTGTTCAGCCCAGCTCATCGCAGTCAGAGCTGCTGCAGAGCCTGCCTGTCCCAGCACCCCGAGCCTGAGGGCTGAATAGAGCTGCATCCCTGTGAGATGCATCTGAACCCAAGCACATAACCACAGAGATCTGTGGTTGTCGAGCTCCTTCCCTGCTCTTCCTCTGGGGGTTCATGACCTCATTTGCAGGCTTCCCAGACTAACCACTAATGTCAGCCCGGCCCTCTCCCTGCTGCTCCAGGGACCTCTGCACACGCAGTGAGCAGGGAGCGCAGGATGATGTATTTGGGAACCACGTCTGCCCCACATCAGGCAGCCCCAGCATCCTGAGGGCAGAGGGGGCTCCCCAGGAACAGTTCCCCTTTGCCCTCATGTGAAACACCGTGGGGGTCTGAATGTTTTGGGGGGTCATGACAGTGTTCTCCTCATGAGCTGTGGGCACAGCGTGGCAGCAAGGACCCGCTCACAGGGCAGCCGGTGCCTGGGAGAAGCAAAGTGAGCGGCTCCCCTCATGCTGTCCTCCCTGAAGCACAACCGTCAGCATCTTGGCTAAGATTTAGCTTGGGAAACCGTGAGCAGGGGTGGCTGTGCTGGGTGAGTGGGTGCACGGGTGCATTTGCCTCCAGGCAGGATGGGTTGAGTCTGGTTTGGCTCCCTGGGCTCAGCATTCCCAGCGATCCAGCACCTTGCCTGCAAGACCCGCGAGGTGAAAACCCTCTTTAACCTACTGCAGCCAGTTCAGACCTGCAGTGGCATGAGGGGCCTGGAGAGCAGGTGATAGTTAAAGTGAGTGCGCCTACGGGCAATAGCCACCGCAGCCCTTGCTCCAGGACTGGTTTTGTACTGGTTTGTGGGCAGCCTGAACACTGGGAGGACCTTTCAGACCCAGCCACCCGGCAGCCGCTGATTGAGACTCAAAAGAAATTCTTTGAGGGCAGCAGGATGTCAGGCCAAAGCAGGAACAGCAGCAGGTTTGAGACTACAGACGCGTTAGTCAGAGCTGATGAATGCTGGCTTGTCAAGTCTTCCCATTTCAGTCCCTGGATTGCCTTTAAAGTTTGCCAAGTCACTTTTCAGCATTTGTGTGGGCAGAAGGAGACATGCAATTAAGCTGCAATTGCTGCACCAAAGCCGAATGCTTTCAAGTTTGTTATTTCCTCAAAAATGACAAAACGCTGGTATCAAGTCAAGGAACAGGACGGGAGCTCCTGTTGCAAAACCGTAGTCAGCGCGGTGCTGCGCTTGTCCAAAGCTGGATCCCGCTTTTGCTGAAGGATGAAGACACGTACATCAAAAGCTACATTAGCATTTGAGAAGCAGGCTGGAGAACCGAGAGCCGGAATCAAACCTGCTTCAGCGCAGGTGACTGGCAGGCAGGCAGCTCTACAGCAGCCATCGGAGCCTGCAGAGACGAGGGGCTCGTGCAGCATCCCAAAGGTGCTGGAGGAGTGTGGCTCCGGTGCGGAGCAGCGAGGGCTGGGACCTGGTACCCACAGCCTTGTCCCAAGCACAGATTTCAGAGGTGGCCACAGAGACCTGCCTGAGCCTGGCCTCCAGTTGGAGATGGGGGGCAGTGCTTGCTCCGAGCCAGCCTGTGCCTCTGCACTAGCCATGGCTCCTGCTCCACATCCACAGTGCACACCAAGCAGGAGCACCCCCATCCGCCCTCCTGCAGCCCCCCCGACACTGCACCCAGCCGAATTTTTCTTCTTCTCTGCCTTCCCCCCTCTCCCTGTGATTGCCCATTAATTGCTGCTGCTATCACAAAAAGATAAGGCGGGATGCAGGGCATGGCTTGGCTGGGATGCAGGGCACGGCTGGGCTGGGATGCAGGGAGAGAGCCTGAGGATGCTCATCCCACACAGGGCAGGACCACAGAGAGTTGTGGCACACAGCAAAGGCTGTGTCAGCACCGCTACTCTCAGAGGTTTCCTGTGAGGCTTTGACAGCTTTTGAGCAGCCAAATAACTGCTGTTTCCCAAACACAAAAGAGATAATTTTGTGGATACCTTTTTCCACAAGGTTTCCCTTCAGTGGCTGCAGACATGTCGGCGCAGCACCATGTGCTGAAAACCATCCTTCTTGGCCATAAACTACCCCGACTGCAGGATGAATCGATTTGGAGGTTGTTGGCTGCTAAACTGAATTAATTTCACCCTACAGGGCCTCACTGGAACGCAGCAAATAGCCCACCAAGAGCCTCAGGGGCTGGGAAACGGCTCCGTGAAGAGACGGCCCTGAAAACCCATCGGTGTATCGCGATAGTCTCCGTGAGTCACCCAGCAACAGGGGACAGGAGTCACTGTTTGGTGCGAAGCTTTTCGGTAACATATTGCTTTTTAATCAACACTTAAACACGAAATGCTCTTTTCCATCCAATGCCGGGGATGATTTCACAGCAGCTCATCGTGCCTCCCAGTTTTAAAGCAAAGACCAACTTCTTCAGAAGGGAACGTTTACCCAAAATACGTGATTTAATTGAACAGTCATTTTCTGCCTTCTTTCTGCTGACGGCAGGAAGATGCATTTGGATGCGAGCCGCTCCCGTGCCAGCTCAGCTCCTCTTCCTGCTGCACAGAAGCAACAAACAACCACAAAATAAGGA
>JANHGB010066489.1:0-21272 GCA_026283785.1 Coracopsis vasa | reverse complement strand
TTTATGTTTTTTTTTCTTTTTTTTTCCTTTTTTTTTTTTCCCTTTTTTTTTTTTTTTTTCTTTCTTTTTCCCTGCAGGGATGCCTACAGTCTGTAATCCAGGCATGGTACCATTGGCAATACCACCTCCTGCGGTCAATCCTCAGCACCTGTGTAATGAAGAGGACCTGAAATCTATTCAGGACATGTTTCCCAACATGGACAGGGAAGTAATCCGCTCAGTTCTTGAAGCTCAGAGGGGGAACAAGGATGCAGCTATCAACTCGTTGCTTCAGATGGCTGAAGAGTCTTAGATCCCCACTTCCTGCATAGTCCCCGTCCTTGATGCCACTTATTTTTACTTGCCAAGCCAGGGATTTAGCTAGAGGAATAATTTCCCAACAGCTTTCTGTTAGTGCATCCTGTGTGAAAGATTATACCCCTTTTCTCCTTGGACGTTTGGATCTTCTTCATTTCTTTCTCAATCTGTACATACTCAGTTTAGCTTATGCCCTACAATATAGCATTGAAGCTCTTTACTATCGGCTGTGCCCTGTGTGGCTGTACTCTGATGGGGTGGGGAGTAATGTTGCCCTTTTTTTTTTTTTCCTTTGCCCCTTGTCATGAATTTGTCCTCACAAAGTAACTCTATGCAGTACAGGATTTACTACTGTTTGTTAGATTGAAAAGGAAAAAAAAATCTATGAAGGGTTTGCTCTTCAAATATAACTGATTTATTGAAATATTTAGAGTTCATCAAGCAGCCTATTTCTTCCAGAATTTAAAAGAAAGACCCTTTTCTTGTCCTATGATGTTTAATTATTGCCATGATATATTTAATTTTCTGATTGAACATTTTTAATAAGCTAAATTTCTTAGGTTGCACTGTTGATATTTGTAATAAGCATTTTCTGTTCAGTCTAGTCATCGGGCACCAAAGCAATATGGTGTGCATTTTTGGGCTTTATCCTTCCATATAGTATTGTTACTTATCTGTAAAATCTTTACAGCTAACTTTTAGCTTGTACAGTAGGTATTGCTGTAGCAGAGAACAGGATTGAGCCCTAATGTACTTCCACAGTTAATTGCACTCTTAACTGCTAATAACATTCCTATGGCTATTTCAAAGGATAAGTGCAGAAGGAAAGATTTTTATACCTAGATAATTACTGAAGCTGTAAACAATTATTGAAGGTGTTGTTTTGCATTAAAAAAGCAATACACATTAAATAAGGCCTATCACACCTATATTTTAGCAAAATTATTATTTTATATTAGTGGAAAACTTACTGTATTTTTTCCTGTAATCTGAAATAAGAAGCATGAAAAGTACCTTCAGAATCTTTGAATGGTATTATGAGTTGCTCAGTGACTTAAGACTACAGTTGCTGTAGCCAGTTTATCATTATTTGATGCAGATGGAAATAAATTCTTTGTGAGAGAAAATTTGACATATCTGAGTTATAGTCTGATCCTCAGAGGAGATTGGAGGTTGCTTGTATTTATTGTTAGTAGTATTTTTTCAGATAACAGTTCATTTTGAAGCTGCAGAATATTACAGTATGCACCAGTTATACCTGTTGGATAAATTTCTGCAGTATGTTGTTGTAGATGGTAAAGTAATGCACTTTAAATAGTATGCACCAGTTTATTTTTCCAGTGATGTGCAATGTTGCTGTTTTATCTTTTTAATGTTTGATTTCAAATACTTTCTATAATAGCCATAGACCTTTATATTTTCAAGAGTTGGAATGAATGTACACTCAAAATCTAGACTCTTGAGTGATTCATGAGAACATTAAAGCCAGGTTTGGAATAAGGAAAAGGGACCCATATTCTCTTCACTGTGTTTTGTTCCATGTCCCATGCTTAAAATGTTTTCTTATCTGCTGAAAAGCCGATTTTTCTCCCCCCATACGGGAAGCCTTTAGGTAGTACTGGTAGTAGAGCATGAATATTTTTTTATTATTATTAAAATTGATACCAAAACTTTTAAAATGCAGCACCAAAAATCATCCCAGTTTCTGACCTTTTAAAGCTGTCTTTTCGTAATATATGATTTTAAGTTTTGTTATGAATCCCTTACCATCTTAAATTTACTGTTGAAAGTGTATCTTTATACATCCTCCAACTGGCTTTTCAGTAATGAGATTCAGGGCTATAGTTTCTGTGCTTTAGTTGTAGAGTCACCACCTTTTTATTTTCTAAAATAAAATGAGTGTTACTCAAGAAACTAGTCTTGCCCCTTCCCTACAATCATGGTAAATTTTGTGATTGAGTAGGTGTAGAGGCATTTGGTCTTTATAGCACAATGATTTGTGACATTGTCACCCAAATGGGTAAATCATGGTAAGGATTAAATGCTTAAATATCTCCAGGAAGAGTCCCTTGCTCTAACTTTTACACAGATAGCATGAATTGCTATAGACAAAACAATTCAGGGAAAATGTATATATTTAAATTTTTATATTAAAACGTTGGGATCCATAATACGGCTTTTTATAAAAGCAAGTGGTCATGGTTCATCTTAATGGCTGGTAAATTGTACTGCATCCTATTACAGCTCAATTTCAAGCACAGAATAAACACCTTTTCAATCCTAACCACCAGAAGGGGTAAGTGTGAATGCTATATTAGCTAGGTTTATTCATAGACTAGGCTCTGGGCCTCTGTGGGGAGCTACTGGTCTTTGTTTTGTTCTAGGCAAATGTTATGCAAAAGAGGGTATGAGTTGAAGATGGGATATGTAGGAGTAGTATGGCTGGTAGATGGGTTTCAACATGCTACACTATATTTAAATACTGCTCTGGGGATTTTTTTGTCTTGATTTAATTAAACATTAATGCTGAAACTCTTTATGTCAAGGTGTGCTACTTTATCTTGTTAAAAAGAACAAAACGCTGATTGTAAGCCTACTCAGCTTTTCACCATACATACCCTCTCAGTCAAACTATTCATTGCCAGGTTTGTGTTGGAGAAAGATGAAAAAAAGCAGGGAGTGTTTAGTTATTCTGGGGTCTGTAAAACAAAAAGTCTAGGTCTGTGGAACTGAAAGTCTGTGTCTTGATTTAAAATAAATGTCATTCATTATGATTGTAGCTTTTGACAAAATGCTAATTGGATAATAGTGTGTTTGATGCTGCTCTTCTGCTCAACTTCAAGCAGCTTGGAGCCAAAGCCAGCTGTATAAGACAGGCATCTGCTAAAAGTTAGTGCTCTTTATACTAGCTTGAGTCCTGCCAAGAGCCTAATCCTACTAAAGGTAGGAATGTTTTTTGTCTAGCTAGATCCTTGCTACTTTCTTCTCTACTGCTCTTTGCATCTGCTGATGGTACTGAATGTTTTTTCCCTAACAAATGTTATTGCTTGTTTGGTTGATATGTAATACCGTACAGAGGATGTTTTTTGCTGTAATAATTCTGAAGACATTGTTTCTCTGTATCAAGGTCCAGTGTCCAAATGTTTCTTGCACTCTAAAGTACATAAAGTTTTTCATTCTAAGTTAATAAACGTATCATCTAACTGAAAATGTATTGTGTCTCTGTTGGAGAGCACCACAATGAGTCTTTGTGTGTAGACTGATCTAGAATTCAGGTATCGATTACTGACTGTTTTGCCCATTAGTTAAGTTGCACTGCTTCTTGATGTGATCATCTGGTGGACTAGTACAGTAAAAACTCAAAAGTATTTTAAGCATTCATCTTTAGGTAGATGGCTATTTCTAACTCTTCTAGGTGCTACTTTCTCAAGAAACTGTTACAGTATTGCAGGTCTAGAGGACAAAGAGGCAGTAGTGAGGTTGCATTGTTCAAAGGACAGTGCTGGAGGGTAAGGGAGGTGTGAAAACAATGTGTGGGTATGGATGAAATGTTCTGCAGCGTGAAGGGATTGAGAACTCTCTAAATGAGTGATGTCCAAGTGAAGAGTTATGAAATGGGCCTTTTTATGTGCTCTTTCAGCTACAATAAGAACTGGCTTGATCTGCTAATCTATAAAAAAGATTTGTTTTAGTTAGCATCTCTTTATAGTTCTGTGATTGACTGCAAAGCTATCTGAGATCCTTCTTCTCATTTAACAGTATTGCTGTGACTGGTGATTATTAATTAATTGCTAGTCTGTAGTATTAGTGTATCATCAAGCTAACATTTGGGGGTTTACTGTCCAGTTCTTTTATTAGGAGGTTTGGTTTTTTGTTTTTGTTTGGTTTTTTTTTTTTTTCAATTTAACAAATGGTAGTTGAGAGGAATCTTTCACAACTGAATTTCCTGCGATTTTCTTAATGTATTTAGTACTTACTATGCAACAAAATTATATTCAAATGCTTTCTCCTAGCCCTTGAGTCACTTTCTATCCCAATTTATGTTCTAAAGCTTACTGTTTGCTTTCACATTTCTTTGGTGTACTGTGAGAGATAAGAAAAACAAGAATTAATTTACTTAAATAAATACTGGTGTTCATGTGCCCACTAAAGCATCTATTCAGCATTTTAATATTTATTAGCTTTTTCATTTCTATGCTAATCAAACTGATGTGTGGGGATGTAAAAAAAAAAAACAAAACACCCAAACACCAGTGTATTTTGAAAATTATTAAAACATTTAAGTACATCAATGAGAGCAGGGCCTCTAGGAACAAATACAAATATTTATTTTCTTAAAGTAAGTAGGAAAAATGAAACCCCACATTTAAGAGTGTTCTCTGATGCAGTTTCAAGTTGTAGCCTATTGAAGACTAACTTGCTCTCCTAGATCTTCAGGAAGCTTGCTTAGAAATCCAAGTTGATATATTGTCATATTGCAGTATATTTTAGAAGGATTTTCTTTTACTATCTTGCCAAAAAACATAGTTAACTTTGTAAGAAAAAGGGGATTATACTCATGGTATAACATAACTTTTGAAGTAAAATTTGCATATAGATGGAAGAAGTGAATTGGTGGAAAGCAAGTAAATTCAAATTGATCTTGCCTATGTCTGTATTCCCATGTGTGGGAGAACTGAGAAAGTAGTGCTGTTTGGAGTATTCGAAGAGTTCACTTAGAACATGTTAAAAAATTGTGCTAATCTGGAACGTGAAGCAGACAAGATACAAATGGACGACCTGTATCATTTCAATGCATTTATCATTGGAAGAGAACAACAGATGATTCATTTTATTTTAAAATAATCTCCAATTATAAAATAACTACAGTGAGTGGAAAAAGTACACCTTAAATGCATAATCTCTGTAATAGTAATCTTAGAACAGGGTTGGAAAGGACCTTAAGATCATCTAGTTCTGCCCCCCCTGCATATTCTGTAATAATTTCTATAATGTGGAACATTCAGGTTGATTTGAAATGCTTAATCCTATTCTGAAAGTAAATCACTAAGTAATTATAAAAGTGCACATAGTAGGAGGAGTGGTGACTAGTTCCTGCCCAGTGCAGTAGGAGACTAGGCTCTGCAAGAGGAACTGAACAACGATGAGGACAACTGTTCATCTAAATTGGAGGTGTTGCCAAGGTTAAGTCAGCCACTTAACCTTGGGGTCAAAGTGGTCAAAGCCACTTCTATAAAGGAAAAAAAAGATGGGTCACTGTCACAGGAGACACTCTTCTGAGAGGAGCAGAAGGCCTAGTATGTTGACCTGACCTGCTTCTTGTCATCTGCCTCCCTGGGCCCAGCCTAAGATGTGGCAAGGAAACTTCCTACCCTGGTACTGCTCTTGGATTATTACTCATTATTGCTTTGTCATGGGCAGCAACAAAGTTGCAGTAAGAAGTCCAGGGACACTGAAAAGACTTGAGGGTCTTAAGACAACTGGTTAAAGGAAAAGGAGAACAAGTAGTGTTCTTTATCCTTCCAGCTGCAGGGAATAATGAGGGTAGAAACAAGATGATCCAGATGATCAATAACTGTTTCTGTGGCTGGTGTCACTTGCACAATTTTAGGGTTTTTTTTACCACAAATTGGTCTAAATGATACCAGGCCTGCTGGTGATAGGGATGCACCTGTCTCGAAGTGGGAGAAGGATCTTTGTGCCAGAGTTGGCAGAGTTCATTGAAAGAGCTTGAAACTAGAACTAAACGGAGAAAGGGATAAAACCAAGCTTGTTGAGAGGTAAGCCTGGCAGTGGCTAGCAAGGGTCTTCAGTCTGCTCCATGATATGCTGAGTACACTGAAGCACATTTGAAATGTCTGTATGCTAATGCACACAGCATGAGGAACAAGCTAGAAGCTTTGACCCCATCCCAGAGTTATGACATCACTGGCTTAAGTGAAATCTGGTGGGATGTTTTCCTGTGACTGGTGTGCCATGATGGATGGTTATAGGATCCTCAGGATGGATAGGCAGGGCAGGTGAGGCAGTGGAGTGGTGCTGTATGTAAGGGAGGAGTTGGATTGTATGGTGCTTGGTGTCAGTGTGGTTGAGTACCTCAGGTAAAGATGAAGGGGAGTCTATTACCAGCCAGCCAGGATGATGACAGCAGTGAATTGTTCTACAAGGAATTAAGGGGTATATCTAAACTGCCGTTGTCCTTATGGGTGATTTTAATTTCCCAGACATCAGCTGGGAATATCATAGAGTGGACACAAAGAGGTCCAAGAAATACCTGAAGCAGGTGCTGAGACAGCCAACGAGGAAAAGTGCCCTTCTAGATTTGTCATTTGTAGACAGAGGAGTCTTGTGGGCAAAGTGGTAATTGGTGGGTGCTTTGGCCACAGTGACCACAAAGTAGTTGAGGGTTTCAAATCATTGGCAGTAGGAGGAAAAGCTGCCAACAAAACTTGGACCCTAGATATGGGGAGAGCAGACTTCAGACTGCTGGAGGAGTGACTTAGTAAGGTTCCCTGGGAATCTTGCTTTTGAAGGTATTGGGAGTCCATGCATGTTGGTCACTGCACTCTCAAGAGTGCAGGAGCAGGCAATTCCAACATGTCAGAAGTCATACAAGCGGGGCAGAAGGCCAGCTTGGCCGAGCAGGAATCTTCTAGAGCTTAGGTGGAAAAGGAAAAGTGTATGGACACTAGAAGCAAGGACAAGGCAATAGAGGAGGACTACAAAGATGCTGTTTGCCCCCTGTAGGGAGAAAATTCAAGTGGCCAAAGCTTGATTTGAGTTCAGGCTGGCCTGTGCTGTGAAAGATTGCAAAGTGGGCTTTTTAAAATGTTACCAGCAAAAGGAAGAGGATAAGAAGTGTTTATAAAACACCTGTTTCTTGTGGCAGGTGACTAGCAAACCTCATCATTGTAGTCATAAGACTAAGGCTGTAGTTTTGTGAATGGGGTACTTATATTACATATTTTAAACAGCACTATCTGCTTTTTCCCATAAATGGAAGGTTTGATTCAAAACATGGTCTCAACATGAATTTTTTCACTGAATTCAGTGGTTTAGACCAGGTTCTGTTTCATTGCAGGTTACATGGTGAGCACTGGAGTGTGTGACTACTGTTATATTTTCAGATGTCTTTTATTTGTGAACTCTGCTTGTACTTGATTGTTAATTGACTATAAGCTATAATATTAATTTTGATGTTTCAATTTGATTCAAGTCTTACTAACAGGAACATGCTATCAATTGATCTGACCTGTGTGCTGCTGCTGGCAGAACTGGTGCTGAGATCATTGGGCAGAAAATAACCTCTGAGGTACCTGCTTGGGTTTTCTTACAGTGCTGGTAAGAAGTTGGGAAGGGAATATTTTTTTTTCAGCTCAAATTAAAATCATCATATGACCTGTAGCAGGACAATTGAGAACTCTTCCCCTCTTCATCCTTAATGTTTTAAAGTGCTATTTTTGTCTACCTGAAAACATGTGGTAGTGTGTGTCTGTTCCACCCCCTATGTCATGACCACTGCTGGAGTTGTGATGACTGCGTCCAGCTTGCTTTGGCGGATGGATGGCAACTTGACAGCCAGTGGCTGGCTGGAAGGGACCCAGATGTCTTGCTGGTATGCAAATATAAGTCTGATTTTGTAAATAATGGACATTCCAGGGCCTGTTGAGCTCTCTTGCACGCAGGCTGGGATCTCCTCATGAGCATGGATGCCTCTCGAGCTTACCCTTCAAGGTTGAGAGATTCCTTGCTGCAATGGATTCTTGGTGATTGTCAGCATGCTAAACTTTGACATCTTTGCTAAGTGATGTAAAGAAGTGATTTGAAATATTTCAGGTTGGTTTTAGTCTATTTGGCTGCTTTCCAGGCCTCCACTTCGTTGAATTTTGTTGGTATTTTGTGCTTTGGAAAATCTAGAACAAGCATATGTCATGAATTTGGATTTGGAGGTAAAAGGCCCTGCATATGAATGTGGTACAGATACCTTACCCAAATTTGTTTGTTCAGTGATACTAAATTCTGTCTTCCAGCTGATGAACTCTGGGTATATATTATAGGTATTGATCTGAAACTTATCAAATGTCTTTTGTGTGGTTAAGTATTACAGTTCCACAAATGCACTCACTTTCACAGAAAGCCAGCATATCTTTCATATTTGCCCAGTTTAGGTCATCAGACAATAAAACTTGTAAATGGTTCTGTTTATAGCAGGACACTTTATTCACTGAGCTGCTTAAGATTCTCAGGATGGCTGACAGATTTGTTTAGAGGTATTGACACATTCATGAAATACACTCGCTGGGTAGCTGTGCCGTATATATGCGTCTTAACTACATAACATTCCCTGATGCAGTAGTCCCTGGAATTAGTTAGTTGGTGGAATAGAAAAATGGTGTTCTATTTCTTGATGTAAGTAAATGCTTTTCTACAGTAATTTTTAGTGAAGCATCAATATATTTGATTATGGTAAATCTCATAGGATGGAAAGTCAGCACTTCCTGATTGGTTTGATACCCCATGGAAATGACAGGAAAGCCCTGGATTGATTTTTGTATTATATACTATTTCTTATTTTAAATATAAGTTATTAATCTGTAGTTCTCTAACGAACTGTTTTGCTGCTGTGAAGGTACAGTTAGCATATTTGGAAATTTAGCCATAAAATTCAAGATGTATGTGCATTTTATCATTTCATGCTGTAAGAAGCTTGATGTGGTACATAATAGCTAGATATTTTTAAACATAAATGGTAACTTCTTGCATATCAAGCAATGGTATGTTGGGATTTTTCTTTTTTTTTTTTTTTCTTCTGTATTTAGCTGATTTCTCTGCTTTAAAGTAATCTCTAGAGGTTCCTTGGGCTTGTAATTGTAGCATAGTGTTTTCTTCAAAGAGAAATCTACATGTTTGTCTCCTCCTGAATCTCGTTTACTTAAGAGTGCAAAATCCCTGGGTTTTCTTCCATGTAGGCTTGAGAGAAAAAAAGGGACAATAATAGATTTCCTTTAAAAAGGGAAAAATATTTTAAGGAGAGCAGAGGCAATTCAGTGGTTTTTAGCATTCTGCAATGGGCTGGTTTTCAAAGGAGGGGGTAGGTGGGAGACGACATCAAACAGCAAAGCAAGTCAAGCCCCCAAACCTCCTATTATCAAGATTCTGTCTTCTAAATAGTGAATTCTGTTGGGGTTATTTTTGTTTTCAGGTTGGGAAGGTGGTGGTGGTTTGTTTTGTTTTGTTTTTTGTGAGGTTTTTTGTTGTTGTTTTATGAACACTGTACATGATCACTGAGGATTGCAATGGCATCTTCAAATTGAAGTCCTACATAAGTGATCACAGCTACCTGGAAATGATGTATTCAGCTTTGAGAAATAGCCTTGAATTCCATAATATGGGAATTTCGAATTAAAAAAAAATAAAATTCATATGCTAATATAATTGATCTCTGATGGATGAACATGGTCTGCAAGGCTTCTCGTTCCCAGTAGAAATAAGGGAATAGTTCCTGGTTTAGAAAAGTGAATAATGACCATTAGAGGGCAGCTTCGGACTTGAGCTGGAGTGTACTGCTGGCATGGTAGCACAGTGCTTGAAACAGTAGAGGAAAACCTGCAGGGGAGGAAGGGGAAGGTTTGTAACTGGCATTCATAGTGCTAAATACTCACAATACAGGAACAAGGGAGTTAGGGAGTAAGGGTAGAAGCATGCAAATTTCCTTGGTTTCAGTCTGAACTCAAAGCCTACTATAAAAGTGTTTACATTTGCTATATGTCATGTAAGCATCACTGGGTCTGAACCCTGACTTCTCAGTTCTGCAGGCATCGATTTATCTTGCTTGGATCAATATTGCTAGCTCTGATTTATAATGCCAGGACTAATGTGGCTGGCATACGCGAATGCCTCTCAGGAAGCCCACCTACAGCCAGCAGTGCTGTTTTTTCACTGCGATGCAGTTCTAGATCCTGTTTTTTAGTGCTGTACGGTTCTAGATCCCATCAGGCACCCTGTTCTTGTGGTGCTGTGCCTAAAATGCTAAGCCCTGTGGAAGTTAGAAACCTGGGAAACTATGCTAAAGCTGTCAAACTGCTTGATCAACTAATCCCTCTGTTCAAGACTGTTTTGCTATGAGGAGATATCCATACCTGGTGTTTACGGTCTGAGGATGCAGTGATGACATTGTGAAACAGCCCAGGTTCTGAGTGAAAAGTGGCTTATTACTAGGTCAGAGAAGAGAAGGTGTAGGGAGGGAGTGGTACTGCTATCTGCTCCACTGTCACGGCTAGTTACCCTGCCTGGAGCCTGCATGCCTGCTATGGGACAGGCAAACCCTAAGTAGCCAAGAGATTAATGGAATTCAGCAGTAGAATGTGAAGCTTACAAACCTTCCTACTTTTCCCCACTGTTTGATCCTCATATCAGGTCATGCCTGTGAAGGCCAACAGATAGGGCTTCCCTGATTTAATTCAGGGATCGAATTTCCCTTCTAAATAAGCACATATAAAACATGCAATTACTTGATCAAACAGTTCCTCCTTTATTTTTCAGCCAAGCCTTCAAGGAAGATATCAGGCTTTGTATTATAACAGAATTTAACCTCATCCAGGAAAAGGGTTTTGAGTGTGTCTTCATTCCCAAAAGCTGCTAAAGAACATACCCAGTCTGAGTTGGAAAATTCCCTGATGCCATTGGAATCATTTAGGTAATGAAACTGGGTATTGAACAATCACCAAAATTGAAAAATGCTGAAAGTTTTATGTATCAAAACAGTCAGATACCTATTTCTGGGATGTCTGGGCTACTATATCCATAAAAATGATAAGCAGTAATGATCTCTAGGCACAAGAGTGTAAAGTGTAATGTAGTGACAATGTTTTCTGGTTTTGAGGAGGGGTTTGGGGTTTTTTTGAGACCCCTTAAAACTTACTTTTTCAAAAATGTTAGTGATTGAATGAAACATTGCCATATTTCTATAATTAACACAAGATATTTTAGTCTTGTTTTTACTCCTGAATATTGTATCACTTAAAATAACTGCACTAAGATTTAATTATTCAACTTTTATTTATATTCTTTTACAAGTAAGAAATGAGAAAAGGTGATAACAGAAACTGACATGATATCTGTTAAAGAAGGAGCACAAGTTATTGTGGAGAAAATAAGATTCCAGCTTCCTTAGACTCTAGATTTTCTCTAGTGATTATCTCTTTCGTCTGCTGATTTTCTGTTGGGAATCAGATGCTGCAGAGGTGTCTGAGGTGCATGCATTCATACACTGGCACTGATCCACATGAACATAGCTATAATTCATGCTTGTTCCATCTGAGCAAGTCAGGGTCACTTCTTTTGTTTGGCTGCTGAACTCCTGGCAGCAGCCGCACTCATGTTGCATCTGGTTTGCTTCAAAAGAATACCTGTGTTCCGCCAGGAAAGAAAATACATCTCATTCAAAACTCACTCTGAAACCCCGGAGTGATCTTTGTTTTCGTGTTTCTTGGGGGGCTTGGAAGTGGGTTTGGGTTTGGGTTCTTTTTTTCACATCTTCTCCCTCCTTCCCACACACACTTATGAATGTGATTTTAGTTACCTGTCTCTTTAGTAGTGAAACTGTTCTGACATCCATTGACTCTGATTCCACTCAGTAGCATCATATAAACACATTAACTTTGTTGCTATTCTGTGATCATAGAATCATGGAGGTTGGCAAAGACCCTTAAGATCATGAGTCCTGACACTACCAAGCTCACCACTAAACCATGTCCCTGTGCACCACTTCTACATGTCTTTCAAATACCTCCAGGGATGGTGACTCCACCACTTCCCTGGGCAGCCTGTTCCAGTGCCTGACAACCTTGTTGGTGAAGAAATTTTTCATAATATCCAATCTAAACCTCCCCTGGCACAACTTGAGGCCATTTCCACTTGTACTGTTGCTTCTTAGCTGAGAAAAGAGGCAGGTACCCACCTCGTCACAACCTCCTTTCAGGTAGTTGTGGAGAGCGATAAGGTCTCCCCTCAGTCTCCTTTTCTCCAGCCTAAAAAACCTTGGTTCCCTCCTAAGACTTGTTCTCCAGACCCCTCACCAGCTTCCCTGATCTTCTTTGGGCATGCTCCAGCAGTTCAGTGTCTTTCTCATAGTGAGGGGCCTAAAACCGAATGCAGCATTCAAGGTGTAGCCTCACTAGGGCCAAGGACAAAGGTACTTACACTTCCCTAGTCCTGCTTGCCACACTATTTCTGATACAGGCCAGGATGCTGTTGGCCTTTTTGGCCACCTGGGCACGCTGCTGGCTTATGTTCAGGCAGCTGTTGTCCAACACCCTGAGGTCTTTTTCCACCAAGCAGCTTTCCAGCCACTCTTGCCCAAGCCTGTAGTATTGCATGGGGTTGTTGTAGCCCAAATGCAAGACCCAGTGGTTTTGTTGAACCTCATACCACTGGCCTGAGCTCATTGATCCAGCCTGTCCAGATCCCTCTGCAGACCCTTTCTACCCTCCAGCAGATCAACACTCCCACCCAGCTTGGTGTTGTCTGCAAAGTTAATGAGGGTGCACTTGATCCTCTCATCCAGGTCACTGATAAAGATATTAAAGAGAACTGGCCTAACACTGAGCCCTGGGGCATCCCACTTGTGATCAGCTGCCAACTGCTTTTAACTCCATTCAGCCAGTTTTTTACCCAGCAAAGAGTGCACCTGTCCAAGCCGTGAGCAGACAGTTTCTCCAGGGGAATACCGTGAGAAATGGTCAAAGGCTTTACCAAAGTCCAAGTAAACAACATCCACAGCCTTTCCTTCATCCGCCAAGCAGGTCACCTTGTCTTAGGAGGAGACCAGGTTTGTCAAGCAGGACCTGCCCCTGCTAACTGGGCCTGATCAGCTGGTTGTCCTGCATGCACCGTATGATGGCACTCAACATGATCTGCTCTATCACTTTCCTTGGCAGGGAAGGTCAGACTGACAGGCCTGTAGTTCCCTGGATCTTCTTTCTGACTCTTATTGTGGATGGGTGTCACATTTACAAACTCCCAGTCAACTGGGATCTTCCCAGTTAGCCTGGAGTGCTGATAAATGATTGGAAGTGGCTTGGTGAGCACTTCCACCAGGTTCCTCAGTAATCTTGGGCGATTGATTAACATGAGAGACCAGTATAAATAAAGTATGAATGAAGCCATAGAGATATCAAGATTCTGGAACTTACACTGAGGAGCCAGGGCAAGTTCCTTCACAATATGTCAGCTCAACAGGTACTGAAGATTCACAGTCACCGAGGCGGATCACAGTCTTTTTGCTATAAACTTTGCAGTTTGTAGCTTCATAAAAAGAGGGGGAAAAACATAAAATTCAGATCTCTAGTTCAGAACTGAGCGCTAAAACAGTTTCAAAATGCATGATGTCCAATTATTAAGAATGTACAGCATGTGATGGGGGATACTGTGTAAAGTGCCTGGAGTTTTCAGGTTATTCTTTGATCTCGGCTACATAGGGTGTTTGGAAGATAATGCAGAGGCTTGAGCGTTGAATTTTGAATTGTGGTATTCACTCTCAAGAAAACAAATTTGCTTTTTACTTTTGAATAAATAGTGAAACACAGGATCTTGATAAATAGAGTAAGAGAAAACTGGAGGAGTGAAAAATCCTATCTACTCAAAGGCAATTACAAGTTGAATACAGCACTCTTCAAGCAGAATACACAAACAGCATTACTTACGTTTACATATTTTGCAGCACCCATCAAGAGTTGTCTCTGTTTCATCCTTTGCAAAGGGAAAGGAGAAGGATATGGATTAATGCACAGATGACAGTTATGAGTAAGAATATGAGTTGGCATTACTGCTACTGGGCAGACAACTCATCGGTGATGAATACTGAATGAAAATGATGGATGACTTAATGTGCCCACCATAGAAGTCTTGAATCCTGGTAGCCTCATGTAAAAGTACTAACCTTTTCTTATTACTAATACTACAGCAAGATTAATTTAATTCTGAAGACATTCCTGCAACTTCAGTGGAAGTGCTTTTTTGTACTCTTCCTTGCCTGTCTGCGTGTCTGTATTGTCGTCTCGTTCCCCCCCCTCCCTCTCCCAAGTTTTAAACTGCATTCAATTGATGAAGAATTGAGTGAAACTTACAGGATCACACTCTTCTGGGTTGTACTCGGGGCATATTTTTTTAGTTTGGACTGTAACAAATTGATCTTCTATTTTTTCGCATTTGTAATAGGTGCAGTTATCGATTGACAGGACATCATCAACCTAAAATTTTATCAGAAAAGGAAACAGGTTTTCTTTTTTTTCATTGTGATCAAATATAGGATGATTACCTCACAAATGCCTGAGCCAATTAAGTTCTTGTGCCTCAAAGATTCTCAGATGCTTCTGAACTTCTTTCAAGTGGCAAAAGCAAAATTTTACAAACCTGTGGCTAGTTTGGAAGCTTAAATCCTGGATCTGAACACTCACAGTACAAATTAGAACCTATTGCCCAGTTAACCACATGCATCAAGAGTGTCTTGTTCCAAGGAAGTATTCAATTCAGGAAGCGCATGCATTGTTTTCAGAGTAATTTTAATATTAACTAGATTTTTGCTATTAAGGGAAATTAATAGACTCTTAGCTGTTGTAACCTGTATTGACTAATAGATCTGAAAATTAAAGGAATACTTACTGAAAGCACATGAACGGTGTTGTTATTTAGTTTGATTATGCAAGCTACTTCAGTACACTCCCCACAACACTGTCCATCCTTAGTCATGTATTGATAACCCTACTCACAAGGAGATGAAAGAGAAAGTATGTTGAGTTGGTCATGTAGAATTTTAGTCTTCCTGTAATAGAGGGCTGCCTGGGCAGCCCAGAGAACCTGAACTCACCAGTGGACAAGATGTTTCACATTGAACTGTTTCACAGTGCACAATATTTGTATTATTCACTGGATCTTTCTCAGAAGTGCAGGTACAATTCTTGCATGAATTGATGACTGTCGACATTCCAACCTGGAAGACAGAAAAAAACCCTCAGATTACAAGAATTTCTATCAAATGTATAGGCAGAATTGAAAGCATTGCTGAAATGCAAGTGCAACTGATTCTCTTTAGAGGTAAAGTTGTTTGGCTTTATGTCTTGCAAGAAAGTACACATTAGGAGAAAACTATGAAGCAATACAAAAGAGAAAAGTAAATTAATAAGATGCAAGTAAGACTGATTGGCACTGCCTCATTATTTATTAGATTTTCATTGCTCCTTTTAAGATTTTTTTTTTTCCCTGTAAGTCATGTTCAGTGGTTATAAAACAATTATAATTTACAAATGTAGATTAAAATAATGCTATACTTATGCAGATACCTAAGTGGAGATAGAAATCTACGCATGGATTTTGTCTTCCAAAAATGTATCTCCAAAAGGCTCCAGTGCTAGTGCTTATATTTTGACTAAATGACCTAAGTACCAATTTTAGAAAAAGATTTAGGTATTGATTAAAGCAAAAATCATAGCTTTATTTTTCAAGATTCTCTGACCTTATTTCAGAGTGGTTGAGTTTGGGCTATTCATCAGCTCATTTGGAAAATTAATTCCAGAAGTGGGAGATCTTTTAAAAAGAAAGTATATCACTAAAAATGTAACTCCTGTTTCATGCTTGATGTTGAAAGAACACTTGTATGGTAATTTTGGTTTTGACATTAGAAAAAAATTACCTTTCAGTTAAGGGCTAGAGAGAAAAAAACATGTATTGGGAAAAGAACTTTCTCAAAGGCTTATTTTGGCAAAAAGGGTGTGCATTTAGCTTCCAGCAGTATACCACTATAACGTTCTCACCGTGTAAATTCTACCGTTAATCACACAGATGCCATCTATTGGTTCTGAAAAACAAAGAAAAAAATAATTATGCAGTAAGCTCAAATCGTGAGACTCCCTGAGAAGTCATCACAAAGTTTGTTAGTAACTCAGAGATCATGAAAAACCTGAATTCAACCCTACATTGTTATACCTCATATTTAGTATAGCTGGATGTTTAAGTAAAGTTTAATCTTTGAAATTAGCTAGAAGAGTTGAGGAGGAATGGCTTTAAAATTCAGCTATGCATGAATAAAATCTCTTTTTTGCCCTTTTAATACCAAGTTCACTTCAAATTAAATTAGCTGTTTCCTCTTTCAACTCTAGAAGTCCAGTGAACTTCGAAGGTGCGTTTGTTGCTGATTCCTCATGACCTCTCAGAGCATGGCTTGGGTGGAAGGTTGATTCTGGGTGGAAGAAAGGATATCCTTACTGTGATAATGTAAACAATTTAGCAACATGACAGAGCCCATTCATGTCTTCACAGAACTACTTCAAACTGGCTGTTCCATTGTTTTGATGCTCCTGTTTTGTATTTAATTTATGGCTTCTTTTTTATTATTTTGTATAAATATACAAGTAAAATAAGTATATAGAAAATTTTGTATATAAACAAACATGTATCTGTTGGATTTTTAAATTTTCATGAGCGTTCAACAACAGTGTAAGTGTAATTATTTTTCATACATTGACAATTCAGTTACTGATTACAATTCACTTTGTATTATTGCTATGTGTTACTTGCTTTTGTAGTTAGCTGTTAAAATTCCTGCTGGCTTAATATGTTTTACGGATCTCAGTTTAGCTACAGTTAGGTTAACATTAATGTGTTCCAACATTACATTAATAACATTAAAAAAATTAATAACCTTTATTGTTACAGATACAGACATGGTTAAGCTTACATAGACCACTTGAAGGTTCAAAGTCTTATCCTGTTTTCCCACTGATTCCAATTCTCAGCAGACTTCACTAAAAACAGCATTTTGCTTTTAAATAAACTTCTAATACATGTTTAGCCAAAAATTGATATATGTTCGTGGAGCCAAAACAATTTAAGGAAGGTTTTGTTGTAACAGTGATACATGAAAAACGTGCTTAGATACTAACAGAAATACAATTGTCATTTACCAGGTTGTGTAGCCTGGTATTTATATATTTATTTTTAATACTTACGGCAATGATATTCAGGACAACATGAGTCTTTTGGTGGTGGTACGGGCACAGGAACAAATCCGAGGTCACAAATTGGTGTCTGAGCTGTTGGGCATAGAATCGGCTGGCATTGCACGATAGCAGTGAGGGGGTCACAGACACACTTCTGGCATTCACTTATCCAGTGCTCTCCAGGCTAAAAATATGTACATTATTATTGTTAAGTTCTCTCTCACCCTAGTTCTTCTGTTTCAACTTGAGATATACTCTCAAACTTGGTAGGGAGTTCATATTAGAGTTTTCTTAGCATATGATTTCAGGCCTTAAGAGAAGGCAGGCTGAGAAGAACCATGGAACTCTCTTCTTTGTAAAAAGAATGAGGTTTTAACACTTTCATAGCTGGTCTGCTTATTTCTATGACTTTTAAATGTCTTTTATTAAAAAAAAAAAAAGTCTCTGCTATGGTATTAGTGAGCTTTTCTACCTCCAGATTATATAAAATCCTGGTAATGCCAGGTGGAAAAATTGCATGCTATCGAGTCATTTGGAACATGGCCAACTTAGTTATTGAAATACATACAAGTTGATTTCAATTGGGGTTTGAGGACAGAAATTGGGCTGGTTTTGCAATGGTGATATATTAGAAAATAATGAGGGGAACCACCTTTCGCGGAGGATTGACATCAGTACAGTTTCTTGGTCCTGAAGTTGTGACAGGTGTTGCTGTTGTCGGTGAGACAGAAGAAAATCCGTGTTCTGTGGGTGAGGTGGCTTGTGTTGAAGTGAAAGGTGTTGTAGAAGGACATGGCCCATGGTATCGGTCAATTTCACATTCCTTGCTGCAAAGTGCATAAAAATTGCAGCCAGCACCGTCTGTTCTGTTGTATATCACTTCCCCTGTAGGGGAAAATTGGAGGAGAAATTAAAAGACCAATGAAAATACTTAAGGGAAAGGCCTCAAGAAAATATTCTGAAAATGTAAAGTGTATACATATATACAAAGTTCTGTGTTCTGGTGATACTGAGCAGTTGTCTTAAATTGAAAAGAGTATTAAGAGGTTATATTATTTCTGAAATTATTTATAATCATAAAATAAGACACTTACCAGGAGAAAAAAAATTACCAAATACATGACAAAAACATGGAGTCGTTACGGTTGATGATTCAAATGTACTTGCTTCTGTTGTGACAGGTGTGCTGGAGATAGAACTGAAGATTGGAGAAGTGCTTCTTGTAACGTGACTTGATTGTGGTGTACCAGATGTTGTTACTGTTAAAAAAAAAAGAAAAACTTTGCAGCACAGGATTTTCATCTCATGATCTTAACATATTAAAGGGTGATGTTAAACATTCAGGAAAATCAAGTCAACATTTTTATCGCATTAAACTATTTGATGTATGGCTAAGTGGAGATTGTGAGTCTTTTAGCTCTGTGCTGAATAACATCTAGGATTATGCAACTTGGTGGTTTGTGTGTTACGAAAAATAGAGATGATCACAGAATAATTTGGAGATACAACTTCCAGAAGACAATGAAACCAATGGTATTCTACAGAGATGTTTGGAACACATTCAGTGGCAAAGAAACACATACCTGGGATGCTGGTGGTAGAGACAGTTCTGGGAATTGTGGCAGTACTTAGTGCAGTAGAAGAAACAGATGTAGCAGGGATGTGTGTAGAAAATATGGTCGTTGTTGCTGAAGGATGATGGCTGGAGGCAGTAATGTGTGAAGTTGGAGCCTCAGTTGCCAGAGTGGATGTTTCTGATGGACCAGACGTGAATGTTGTGGTGCCTTCTGTAGTGGTCCTTGAGGTGCTACTACTGCTGACTACAGAGGTGGGTACTCTTGCGCTGGTTGTTGTGGTTATTTCTTCCATTGGAGGTGGAGAGGTCCTCGTGGTGCTGGCCGTGCTGGTGGTAGTGGTGATGGTTGTACCTTCTGTTGGCAGTGCAGTGGTACTAGTGAAAACCGTGGTGCCAGCAGTGGTTGTTGTTCTTGAGGGGTAAACAATGGAAGAAGTAATATGTGATGTTGGAGACTTGGTTGCCAAAGAAGAGGATTCTGCTGGAGCAGTCGTGGATGTCTTGCCGCTTCCTGTGGTGATCCTCAAGGTGGTGGTACTGCGGGCTACTGATGTGGCCACTGTTTGAGCAGGTGTGGTGATAGTGGTTCCTTCTATTGGAGGTGGAAAGGTCCTGGTGGTGCTGGCTGTGCTGGTGGTAGTAATGGTGGTTGTGCCTTGTGTTGACGCTGCAGTAGTACTGCGGAGCCCCAGCGAAGCAGGAATGGTGGTTGTTGCTGTACGATTGACATTCACAACAGTAATGTGTGCTGTTGGAGACTGGGTTGGCAAAGAAGAGGTTTCTGCTGGAGTAGAGGCGGATGTGGATGTTGTGGTGCTTCCTGTGGTAGTCCTTGACGGGCTGGTACTGCTGGATACTGACATGGGCACTGTAGGAGTGGGTGTTGTTATGGTGGTTCCTTCTGTGGGAGATGGAGAGCTCCTGGTGGTACTGGCTGTGCTGGTGTTAGTGATGATGGTTGTGCCTCCTGTTGGCAGTGCAGTGGTACTGGGAACTATAGTGGTGCTAATGGTGGTGGTCGTTGTTGATGGGCTGAGGCTGGTGGCAGTACTGTGTGATGTTGGATGTTGGGTTGGAGAAGAGGTTTGTGCTGGAGTTGATGTGGATGTGGACGTTGTGGTGCTTCCTGTGGTGGTGCTCGAGGCACTGATTGTGCTGCTGGCTGAAGTGTGTGATGTCGGGGTGGGTGTGACGATGGTGGTACCTTCTGTTGGAGATGGAGAGGTCCTGGTGGTGCTGGCCGTGCTGGTGATGGTGATGATGGTTGTGCCTCCTGTTGGCAGTGCCGTGGTACTGGGGACAGTGGTGGTGCCAGTGATGGTTGTCGTTGTTGATGGGCTGAGGCTGGTTGCCGTACTGTGTGATGTTGGATGTTGGGTTAAAGAAGTGGATGTTTTAGCTGGAGTAGAGGTAGATGTGGACGTTGTGGTGCTTTCTGTGGTGGTCTTTGAGGTACTGACTGTGCTACTGGCTGAGGTGTGTGATGTTGGAGTGGGTGTGACGATGGTGGTTCCTTCTGTTGGAGGTGGAGAGGTCCTGGTAGTGCTGGCTGCGCTGGTGGTGGTGATGATGGTTGTGCCTCCTGTTGGTGATGCAGTGCTACTGGGGACTACGGTAGTGGCAGTGGTGGTTGTCGTTGTTGATGCGCTGAGGTTGGTGGAAGTACTTTGTGGTGTTGGAGCCTGGGTTGTCAGAGAGGAGGTTTGTGCTGGAGTTGATGTGGATGTGGACGTTGTGGTGCTTCCTGTGGTGGTCCTCGAGGTGCTGATTGTGCTGCTGGCTGAGGTGTGTGATGTTGGAGTGGGTGTGATGGTGGTGGGTCCTTCTGTTGGAGGTGGAGAGGTCCTGGTGGTACTGGCCGTGCTGGTTGTTGTGATGATGGTTGTGCCTCCTGTTGGTGATGCAGTGCTACTGGGGACTACGGTAGTGCCAGTGATGGTTGTCGTCGTTAATGGACTGAGGCTGGTGGCAGTACTTTGTGGTGTTGGAGCCTGTGTTGATAGAGTTGAGGTTTGTGTTGGAGAGGCTGTGATGGAGGGTCCTGTCGTGGTGCCTGGATTTTCTGTCGAGCAGTGTTTAGTGTCGCAACACAGCACCTGAATCTCGTAGTCAAAGCACAAAGGGTACTTTGTGATCTGATCCTCATTTTTGCACACAAGGCCAAATTCGATGCTGCACTGAAAGACCTGTCCCAGTTTGTCCAGAGTCCTAGAAGGGTAATCTTTAGCGCGGCACTTGATGTCCTGTGGCTGGTCACACAGTGCGTACCCAGCAGCTCGGATGCTTTCAAATGTCTCTATGTCTCCATTTTCACTCCCAGGGCTGGGTGTATCCACGTCAAACCACTGCGTCCAGACACATTGTATCTGGCAGGTGGTAGAGGTCCTGGAGGTCCTGTGTCGTGG
>JANHGB010066488.1:25327-78934 GCA_026283785.1 Coracopsis vasa | reverse complement strand
AACAAGTCCAGAGGAGGGCCACGAGGATGATCAGGGGACTGGAGCACCTCCCGTATGAAGACAGGCTGAGAAAGTTGTGTCTGTTGAGCCTGGAGAAGAGAAGGTTGCGTGGAGACTTCATAGCAGCCTTCCAGCATCTGAAGTGGGGCTATAGGGATGCTGGGGATGGACTCTTCATTAGGGACTGTAGTGGCAGGACAATGGGTAATGGGTAATGGGCACTGGAACAGGTCGCCCAGGGAAGTTGTGAATGCTCCGTCCCTGGTGGTGTTCAAGGCCAGGTTGGACAGAGCCTTGGGTGGCATGGTTTAGTGGGAGGTGTCCCTGTCCATGGCAGGGGGGCTGGAACTAGATGATCTTAAGGTCCTTTCCAACCCTAATTATTCTATGATTCTACGATTCTAAGTTCACAATGCAGTGATGGATTTTATTAGCCTGTGTATGTGTTTTCACTGAATACTATTTATTAGTTGATGCTTAAGGTTAAGTCTTTGCTTGAGAGGAAATGGCAGATGGGAGCAGTACACAGGTGGCCGTCAGCAGAACTGATACACAGCTTCTGCATTGCCATTGATTAGCAGTACAACAATGAGAACACACTTCTCATCACTGAATCGCAAAAGCACTTTAGAGAAGAATCACACCTATTAGTTTTACAGATGGGAAAACAGATGCACATAAGCCTCAGCAACTTGCCCAAGCAAAAAGTAACTTCTAGCACTGGAGTTGGTATATGCCACCAGTTATGTACCCCAAAAGCATGGGCTTCTGCACATAAGCTTGTTCCAGCATCCTTTGGACAGCAGCTAGCTTTCTAACCATTAGCCACTCTGTCAAATCATAGAATCAGAGAATGGGTTGGGTTGGAAAAGACCTTAAAATCGTCTAGTTCCAACCCCCTGCTAAGGGCAGGGACGCCTCACACCAGACCATGCCACCCAAGGTTCTGTCCATCCTGGCCTTAAACACTTCCAGGGATTGAGCATTCACCACTTCTTTGGGCAACCTGTTCTACTGCCTCATCATACTCTCAGTAAAGAACTTCGTCCTTACATCTAACCTGAACTTCCCTTGTTTAAGTTTGAACCCATTACCCCTTGTCCTAACACTACAGTCCCTGATGAAGAGGTCCCCCAGCATTTTCTTCTAATCACCAAGCTGTTCTGACACCAAACCAAATGCCTATGCTTACTTGGTGCATAACCCTTCCCTCTTGAAAGGAACTATGCCTCAAGAGCAACAACTGCTGTTGCACACAGTATTGAATCAGGCAAAATGGAAAAAGAAGGTGGTACTTGACAGCTCTGCTACATCATCAGTAACTCCTTGTCTCTCCCAGAAGGAGGTGTTGCAGTTAGATTATTTTTTATGAGAAACTTTCCAAAGTAATCAATTGTACGATGTACTAGAGTTTGGGAAGTATCTTGCTTGAGAAGGACATAGACTAAGGACCAAAATCAACTGTGAATTTCAGTAACAATTAAAGATCTATGGATGAATCCTGCTGTCTCTCCTTGGCTACTGTGGAAACACTCTTTGTCATTCTTCAGTATTGAATGGTGGAGAAAACAGTTCACCTTACAGCCTTATTTTGAATGGAAGGGTTTATTTTAACCTCCTTTCGCACCTTTAAAAAGAGATGCCAGAATTCATATCCCATAGCCATTAACTTTTCTCCTCAGACAAGGAATTCCTTTGACTACAGAAACTATAAAATGTTTTAAACATTGCTTGTTATATTATTATTGTTAATATTAATTTTAAATACTATTAATAATTTTAAATTAATATATATCTAATTTTAAAGCAATAAAGGTATGTAACCATATAATTAGTCCTTTAATTCTCAAAACAATTACTATTCTCAAAAAACAATTTGATTACTTCTGGTGACGCTATACTATCACAAAGAACAATTTATTGTGTGAAGCCTGGTCTTACATACCTATGTGTTACTGCATATGTTTCGAAGATAGCACTGAGCTATATAGTAAGAACTGCGATCAAAATTGAGCTATCCTGATGAAAAAGCAAAGCCCACCGCTGTGTCTACAGCACACTGCACCATGACCTGTTGGCCTGCTTCTGACCTGCTAGCACATTAAACCATCCTTTTAGCACACACAAGAGTAAAGTTGACTACGCTGAACACTCTCACTTTTATCTCTGTTGCTTTAAAACAAGTGTAGACACCAACTGGTCACTGACCAGACTTGCTGGGAAATAAGCTTCTCGGCTTAATTTTTATGCTCTTTACCTTGCACTGGCAGAGGGTGCACTCTGTGCCATGCTTAATCCAAGAAGATCCAGTGAAGCGAACGACATTGGTTTCATCCAGGCAGGTTTTAGTGATGTCATTGCGAATAGTGTCTGCTTGGCAGGGGTCAGTGACGCAGTGCGGGCAGCACTCGTTCTCAGGGAGGACACTGAATTCACAATCCACCTCTGGGCATGGCAAAGGCCAGCAGTCAACTTCACCTTGCTGTTTACAAGCATTATAAGAACAAGAGAAGGTTATTAGCTCTTATTTTGTTTCATCATTCAGTCATCTGAATCAGCATTATTTTTCTTAGCCGGCTAATTTTGCCCATCTGGTCCTATTCAGACGTCAGTGCAGAGAACACTGGTATTTGAGAGACACAGCAAGTTGGGTGCATTCTCTGCATTCTGTTCAGGAAGTGTATTAGATTTAATTTCCTTCAATACACTCCACATCAAACTGCAGCTGGAAATTCTCCACAAATATCATGCAATGCAGAATACGGACCTGTCCCTGTGAAGTCCTACTTTTGCAAGTGACAGAAGCCTTAACAGGACTGCACTGCAAAAGTGCTTCCAAATAGCAGGTTTCACCCAGTTGTTACTTCTATTCTGACTGTTCGACACAAAAAGCCTTCAAATTGAGCTCTGGATGGGCTAGAGTTTATCTTTCACAGTTACAAATGCATTGGCTGGAATAAGTATGTCAAGCTGCCAGCAGCTCAGTGTAACAGGGATCACCAGTGTGTTTCCACTGAGAAGACCTCCACCAACTTACCATCCATTTAGGATGCTACAATCAGAATACCTGAACTTCCAAACTTAATCACACTTCCTGCATGATGGGTTTAGTACAGACAGGGTATGAAAAGGTCAGAGCAGAGACTTGTGTTGGGCCGGAATATTCTTGGGGGAAGTTACTGTATTCCTGTACATAAATCTATAGATGTCGAATTGTTCACATCAGTTACTAGAAGTTGGGGTCAGCTTCTCTCCAACTCTGGTCAAAGGCCAACGTTTCAGATTTACTGGTCAAAAAAAAGACTTCACAGAAGTCATTAATGCATATTTCTTCTGGAACAGGTCCATCCCTGACCTTCAATTTATTTAGCTCATTTGAGCACAGACCGAGTAGTCTGTATTGAAGTGGGGCAGAGAGAATTTGTGCCTTGCAAAGAAGTTTACTGACAAAAACTGTACCTAAGGTTTTGAGAATGAGGAGTTCAGTATCTCCACAGCAAAAGCTGAAAAAAATTCCCAGGATTTGCAATGGCTCCAGATTTACTCTTCTTGTTGTAGAAAGTATTGTCAAGTTTTACAAAATTCTCATCTGTGTGAATTTTCCTCTTTTTGAACCACATGACAGTTAGAATGAAAGCTATCTTTAAAACCAGCCATTGATCTTGATATTTCAATTTATGTTTGCAGTGATGGACAGTGCAAGGAGTAGACAGTACACTGTCACCAAAAAAATCCTTGACAACTGAAAGAAAGCAGGCTTTAGTTACAAAAGTAACATCTTGAAAAAAACCCCATCTATCGAGATCCCAAACTGTAAGTTGTTTTGGTTTATTTTTAAGACATTTATTTAATGAAGCACCTGGGAATCTATTTCACTGAATTTTAGCAATGGTAACACTGAAAGCACAGTGTCTACAGAAATTGGTTTCTGGCTGTTATTCTTGATACCCTGACAAGGCAAAGCTGCTAGATGGACTAGGATTTACATTTGGAGATGACCTGTGATAAAAGCTAGTTATTTTTATCTTGGGATTTTTCTGTCATAGAAACTTCCTGAGTGGCATTATTCAGAGCTGGTTTTGCTCAGACTCTGAAACGCATGCCTAGGAAAAAGATTACAAACTTTAACAGATTTTATTTTTTTCAAACCTCATTTCACTGTTTTGAAAAAGGCACCAAGTTGCACTATTTTTTCTGTTACTAAAAATGTCTGAATGAATAAACAAATGTTAGTCTATCAGCATCTTTGAAATTATCAACTGTGATAACAAATACATATTTAGAATTTCCTTACTCAGCTTCATCGGTCTTTGAATAAGTGAACACATGAGTGCTGCTGTGTAGGTGCTATATCCAAATGACCTCCACTCTTTGCTAAAACAATCTTCATGATTGAATAATTTATATTACTCCTATTGTGTCAAAATGCATTTTTGACTGGAACTTCATAATACTGACTAAAATCCATGAAAAACAGATTTTGATTACACAGATACTCCAGGGGAAATTAAATGGATGCTAATGCATGAAAATTAACTATTCACAGATCAGAATATCTTATACCCTTTTTCCCTCCTGCCTCTCCTGCTGTAATCAAGGAGCCTTACCAAACAGCGACACTGCTGACAGTTCTGTATCCAGGATTCACCGCTGTTATAGGAAAGCTCCCCGCTCTGATGTAAACATTGACTGCTGAGCCTTGGGTCACATTCAGGACAGCAAAAGAGGTCAACAGTGGGATTTTCACAGTCACAGACCATTCGTCGGCACATCACATATCCACTCTGTTGTTGGAAGACAGACATAGAGCGATGGCAAAAATTCACAAAACTCCAGCAGTGCTTGTACCAAAATCTGTTTTTTTGGCTTGACTCTAAGCCACCAGCAGCTCACAAGTTTTTCCACTGTACCATTTCTTTGTCAAAATACAATTCAAACAGAAGCAGAAACCACAATGCACACTCAGTAACTGCCATGAATTTACCTTGTTGTCTTACATACATCTTTCATACAACCAATTTTCAGGTAGCTCTCCTCTAAGGTAAAAAAAAAACAACTCAAGGGTGTCTTTTCCAAGGGTCAAATTTTAATGGATTGCACTAATTTTATGTCATTCTCATATGGATGCTAGTCAAGTCTTGCTTTAAACTTCCAGATCAATCCATCCCTTCTGTAATTATTCACACAAGAAAGATGATAGGCAATCTGAAATTAAATTAATGCTCATGAAACCTGAGCTGCTGAAATGCTCAGGACTTTGTCAGCCGTGTATTGGGCATTTATTCTGCATCAGCATTTAGCTTGTGATCAAGCCTCCCACAGCAAACATTTGAGAAAATTAAGCTGAAATAGTCAGCAGATAGAGAACCTACTTCTATTTGTAGCCATCTGTTAAAGATACTGGCATCAGTCACCAACTGCAATATGTGTCTAGACAGACAGCTTCTTTGCATGGAAATGCTGCTACTCCCACCCAGAAAACATGGGTGGCATCTCTTGCTAACAAAATAGCACTATATCGTCTTTCTTCCAGTATCATAGAATAAACCTCATGTGGAAGTTCTGCTCATGCAGGTTGGAGAGAGCTCTCCCCAAAACCATATATCATATAGAATACCATTTTTCTGTAGCACCAGATGCACACCTGACAAGGCAGCTAAAACAGGAATTTCACTTGAATCCCAGTGTTCTTCCTTTCATCCCTAGTACCATCTTGCAAGAAGCAGCTCCTATTTCTACTGACCTGGCATGAGCAGACAGAGCACCTGTCATTCTCCAGCACCCAAATCTGACCGTTGTGCTTGATTTTGTTTTCATGGATACAGTCTCCTGTGCAGTTCTTGCCATGGGGACATCGACAGTCGTACCCACCATCCAAGTTAAAGCAGACAGTGTCATTGGCACAGCTATGCCTTCCAGTTCCACATTCATCAATGTCTGCAAAAACATGCCATGTAATGCTCTTAGACCACATTCAATTAACAAAAATGTTCTTGCGGCACTCAATATAAATGATTCTTGGCCATTAAGTCTTCAGCAGAAAATTAATTTACACTTCACCAGAACAGGGAGAAATAACTTACGAGTTCACAAAAGAATATTGTTCAAGTCTCATCAACTTTTAAAAGACAATACTTTGAGTTTTCCTGTACACCTTTTTAAGTGAAAGCTATTAGGTAAGGTAGTTAGAATAAAGAAATCACAGGCAACATAAGAACAAAAATAATTCTTAGCTCCCTAAACATTCATGAGACATGTTCAGTGAAACAAGAAAAGCTGCAGAATCTTCTTTTCAAAACCTTTTGCTGGCTTTGTCTGGTACCTTTGAGTTCACTTGCTGAGAAGTTAATGTGAAAGGTGACGTTTGACCTGTAAGCTCATTTAAACTAGCACACCATGCTTTAAGTTGCATCATTTATTAGGGTGTGCAAACTAGAATATTTCAATTATTCAAGTTGCAGTGACATCTATAGCCCTTGTGTCTAGCATAAAAAATAAAGAAAAAAGAATGTCTCCAGTGAATAAAGGTAAATGACTTCAAAACAATCACATCTCAAAGAACTCAAGAGTACCTTTAAAGGCCTAATTCATCAATTGTGCCCTTGCACGATTATTTTGCAAGGGCAAACTAGCAGCAAACACTGCCTTCTACTTGAATAGTCTTTATTTAGTGTTTTCAGCTGTCCATATGGAGAAAAGTCATCTGGGAAAAAAGCTTTGAAAGGGCATGAAGTAAACAGTTATATGCGATAAAACGTGGAAAATACTAGGAAATACTAGATCTATGGTGACTGTAAATATTGACACACTGAGTTCAACTCTAAATACAATTTCACAACAGTCTGGCCCAAGCTCTTAATTAGAGTTCGTTAAAAAGTAGCACTGCGATATTTAAATGTCCAAAGATCAGCACAAGACAAAATAAGCAATATGGTCTTGCATGTATCTTTCACCATAAAAATATAATAAGACACTCAGCTTTGGGTTCAATAATGGAAATGAAACCTCCAATTCACCTCAACCACATTTAGTTTAAAGCAAAACAACTCAATTATCATTTCAATTCCAAGTGTGGCTGTAGTTAAAAAAAAAAAACGTAAACAAGTTGTTAACATGAATATGAATTGGGATGAAAAACAGCAGGGAAAGTATTAGAATTCCAGGGTATAAATAAGCAGCATTGTAGGTTTCCTTCAAATACTGTGTGCAATAACAGTGGCACCATCTCAAAAAAACCCATATTGCAAAATTACTAGGGCTTATGGGAAGGATGAGGAAAATGTCATTTGAGAAGAACTGAAAAGAAATGGATTGTTCATCTCTAAAAGAACATTAGCAAGAAGAGATATAACAAAAAAAATAATGAATACTCCAGAGGAGACATGTTGAGAGCTTTTGTTCTCCACATTGTCAAGCGTAGAAGATAGGGGACAGTGAATGAAACTGAAAGACAACAAATTTAAGCCTGATAAAAGGAAATAACTTTTCATACAATGCATAAACAAACTATGACACTCACTGCCACAGAATGTTAAGAGGGTAAAAACAATTACATAGCCAAGACCATACAAGGCTAGCAAGAATATTCAATTTGCAATGCTAACAGATTTTGTAAGAGAGATTACATTTCATGCATTAGGGTCTACAGTGTCCTTATTTCCATATGAGATAGCCCAGAACAGGCAAATCATCTCAGATCTCCACATCTATCTCATTAAATTCTGAAACATTTGGAGTCAGCCACTGTTGCAACAGGGCAGAAGATAACTGGGATCAGGAATTCAGTGTGGCTGTTCGCATGGAGCTGAACAGCTGAAATGTCACAGGCACATCAAGCAGGGAAACCCATACAAACTGTATGGATACTTAGTGGAACAGACAACCCTGTGGAGGGCTGTCCAACCTCCAGCCTTCAAGGCTTTTAGACAAGAAGCTAACAGGAATGGTTTGAGTGATGCTGGTCTAGGCAGAGCAGTGGGATAGACAAGCTGCTCTCTCCTTCATCTTCTCTTAAATCCATACTGAAAGCGATACAATCTAGCAATTCAAACCTAAGATTTCCATATACTCTGTCTAACCGGTTTTAAGTTATGCAATATAGAGAACAAACACAAATCCTACTTAAATATAATGATTCAAATTAACAGCAGGATTCTTGGCTATCACTGTAATTAATAAATTAATAATTAACTAATTAATAAATTAATAAAGTAATTAATAAATTAATAATTAAGTAATTAATAAATTATTTCCCGACATTTGCATTCATTTAAAACACTCTATTGTACAAGCTTTCACACAGTCTGTGTCATAAAGGAGTAATACATCATATCTCAATAACCTGGCCACTTAACTGAAAGCAGCCGTACTTGGATGAAGTTCAGCTGTCATGTAAATAAGAACAGTTTCCTTTAAGCAACAAATGGTGACCCTATAAACACGAAGTCTGCATTTGGCATTTATGTGCAAGTGTATTTCACAATTTTCCCATGAGAAAGAGGCTTCTGGGGTTCGTTTTCCAGCATGGTAGTGGTTAGTGCACTGTTACAGAAAATAACGGCTGAGTTTATTCAACAGCTCACGAAAAATTCCAACGTTGTTTTTTTCAGTTGTTTGATTCATGAAAATGAATGTTCTGCATAGGGCAATTTAAATATCCCTGGTCAAAGCAGGAGCTATTTACATTTTGAATCTAACCTAACCAGAAACAGCAGTGTGTTTATAACGCAGCAAGAGAAACATAAAATTTGCTTGCACCAAATTCTCATCTGCATTATTTATCCACATCAAACTTCAGGCATTATCTGCAAAGAACACGCACACAAATCGTCCATACCAAGCAAAACTTTGCTCAGCTTTTTCACTTTGCATTAGTAATGGATGGTGAATTCAGTTACTGACATTCTGTTAACAGCCATAACCAGCTCTCCAATTTCCATAACCATATGGATAGGGATACACTAGCCCCTTGGATTACAGGCTGCATATTTCCAGTATATCATCACTCTCATATTGGTTTGGGGTTTGTGTGTGTGTGTGTGTGTGTGTGTCGTTGTTGTTTTTTTGGTGGTGGTGGTGGGGTTTTTTTCTTTAAAAAAAACCCAAATAAATAACTTCAGGCTATTTGCAACATGCTGCTTAGGAATCAAGCCGCTTGAATGTTACGACATTAGAACATTAAGTCGCAAAAGACTTGGAGGTTTGCCTCAGAAAGCAACAGAAACAAAATGTAACTAGTTATCTAGTGCTAAATTGAGGACCAGGACTTATATTTCTAACCTACGCTAAAAATTACAGCGGATATCATCTGGCACATATTTTAAGGATTTTCCTTTTCTTACCGTCATCCCTGGATCCAACTTAATGTCACAATGAGTGCCATGTGACGAAGAAGCAGTAATACATATTACAGAAAGGTAAGAGTTAATTGCATCTCAAGTAATCTCATGCCTACACAGGAAAAATACTGTGCACTAAAGCCATAAAAAATGGTGACAGTGCCTGGAATGACTAAACTCTATTTGTAGTATTTGAGAGACTGCAAAGGCAGAAAACTCCATAAAACTGGGAATTTCAATTGCCCCATCAGGTTGCGACCCAAGGCTGTATTTAACAGATTTACTGACTGTTTCTTGGAACAGACAATCAAAGAATCCCAAATGAACAAAGCACCATTTGACTTGGCCCTGTGCAGAGTGAAGGCTCTGATTCAAAATGTCTCTGCTGAGCAACTACTCTGTGTTGGTGACCAGCAGCAACCACAGTGTATGCAAGTTCAGCATCCTCAAAGAAATTTAAATGGCTGCAAAAAAGAATCTCTGTGGTAGTGCTTAGTTTCAAAGGGGGTATTATGTTAAAATGATGAAGTTTAAAGATGTATTAAAACTAGCAACCAAAAGAACAGGTTTTCAGATAGAAAGAAGATTGTTTAAAGAGACTACATTATAGATTCAAAGTAAATGTATACTGCATAAAAATATATTAAATAAAACCCCCAAAAATATATTAATTAAATATATTAAATATATATTTAATATACTAAATGGGGGATACATTTCATATACTGTAATACTTTTATCCAAAAACTTCATGAACTGCCTTGCATAATACATGCTCTTAAAGGGACTACGTACAATGGAATAAAAGAGGTTGTTGACTCACAGGTTAATTAGTAAGTAATAAAAGGCAGCCACAAATGGTCAGGTTGTGACAATGGGAAGCTGTCCCAGGGAAGTTCCCCAAGAATCTGCGTCAAAATGCGTGCTGCCCAACGTACATAGCAATCTGGGGGAATGGGTGAACAGTGGGATGAAAAAGACTGTTGATAAGAAAGTATTAAAACAAAAAAATTGACAGTGAAATATAGAAGTATTTCATTATATTGACTGACTAAACAATATGTCAGATAAGATTCAATTGTAAAGTGCATGGGGAAATACCCATTCAAAAAATCAAATCAGTCTTTTCGATCTGTTCTGGATAGAGATCTTGGAGCCACTGTGGATATCTCTATTAAAATGATAGCTCAATAATGTTTTGGGGAAAAAAACCCACAAATACAACACTGATAACAACAGACAAGAAAACTTGTAATAACTCACAAGGAACATGAACAAGGCACAATTAGAAAAAAAACAAAAAAACAAAACCTGTGTACACCTTGCTAGGAAGTGACAAATTGCTCAAAGATCCATTCTGATATAGTTGATGGAAAGTTGCAATTTTCCCTCCTCTGATGAGCTATCCAGACTTACATTCAGGATGCTCAAATAGAGCCCCAAAAGGTTTTCCTCAGACATTATTTTTTCACCAGAATCATTCTGGTATCAGTTAGAGTGTCATCTGTGTAAAGAAGAGATGAACACCTGTATCACTGAGAAATATGCTGTTGGAAGAGACAGGCTGGGAGGGTGGAATATTCCTTTGAAGCAATTGAAGTTTCCCAGTTACCTTAGCTCTGAAGCATTTGCTCAGAAAGGTGACAACATCAGGATATCTGAGTACTTTTTGCTTAAGGCAAAGAAGGAAGGAGTGCAATTGATAGTGAACCCAAGATAGTCTGAGCAGAAAGTTTGGTTTCTGTTTTTTTCTGTCCTAAGTAAATCTATTGACTTCTTCATTCTTCAAAGAGTGAATAATTTATTTGTGACTTCATGCAAGCCAGCTGTCAGAGTCCTTAACAGATGTGGAAGATGAAGAGCTGAGACTTCAGACAGCAGTAACACCAGCTTCACAGAAACATTGTTTCCTGATACAATAAATGTGTTCAAATTACTACCTTACAAAATATAGTGGTCAAGTTTCTGGTTTATTAGTTCTTTTATAAAAGAGGAGAAACTCTGCCAACTTTGTATTCTGCCCGTGCTCCAGAATATTTAAATACTAATGTGCCTCTGTATGTGTCTTCTGTTTGGTGACTTAAGTTGGGTTCCCAAACTCAATAATGAAGCCTTAATGCCTGTCACCCTGTTTGGAATGGATGGAAAAAAAAAAGTTAATTTATTTGTTGACCTTTTATGATCATGAATAAAAGCAAAAGGATTCTGACTGAGCTTTTGAGAGCTAGTAAGATTTCCTGCAGGAGCAGTGATTATTTCCCTTAAGTGCTATCAATAGCAAAGATTCTGTTAAGCATTACTGGCACCACAGAAAGATCTAAGTGTAGGACTATGAACTGACAGCGGTTTTTCAACTGCAAGAAATTTCATGCACTAGTTAAAACACTGGATGTTCTGTGAGATAAATTCAGATATCCTGACAGCCTGAAATTCGTCTGCTTTCCAGATCCAGAGCCATGGATGCCAAAGTGACTATTTTGGACTTTGTTCATTCATAAAGTCTGGGGAGGACACTGAGGCTTGTAATAGACCTCCATCTTGTGGAAAATATTGTTCAGGTAGAGCCCCAGCCCTCTGTATTGTCAGGCAGCCTGTTCTATCACACAGAGAAGTAAGTGATTCTACTTCTGGATGCAGGACAGCAGAAGAAAAACATAACAAGACATTTCAGACCAGAAATCCTAAACTGCGAGTTAACCCTTACAAGTAAAAAGATCCAATTTGAATTGGGCATTCTGAATTGATGCTTTCCAAACCTTTCATCTGCACCTGTCTCAATTAAGGAATGTGCTACCTGCTGAGAGTGACGGTATGTTGATCTCATATTCTGTACCAGTGGCTGGTATCCACCACATTCTCTTGGTAAGTCCTAAGGTGCTGCATTAATTAGATGAATTATTCTTCAAATGTGGAAGCATGCAAAATGTCCAACAACAGATGAGGTATAACCTTCACTATTCTGATACAAACCAATGGAGTCTCTCTTCAACTGATTTTGGAAGCTTTTAGACATTAAAAGGGACAAATTCAAAGGAATCAGGATCTTACACAGAAGCAGAGCAAATATTAACTGGGCCTGAACATTCTTATTTTAGGGTTTTGCCCTCAGAGCTTCCAGTTTTTTAATGCAATGAAGCATGAGGCTGCAGTATCTACTGTCTTAGCCTAGCCCTCTCTTATGAAATGGTACATGAGAGACAGCCTTCAGAGCACCAATAAGATTGTGTAAAGAAACTATAAAGAAAAGCTGCAGGGGACAAAGAGGAAGGTACCAGGTAATATAACATGCTGAATGCTATATTTATATATGTATAAAATTTAAGACTTCCCAAAGCCATGCAATTATCAAAGACTAAGTGGCTGATCTTCACTACTTTTCTGGAAATACAAGGATGTGGAACATAATTCTATTTCCAAGGGAAAAGCAGCAAGTGCTGCATTTCTCATCATTCCTCTCGGTAATTGTTATAGAGACCACAGGTCTACCCAGGAGTGTAACGTGAAGCAAAACTCAGCAAAGGAATCTCTAGGTCTTTCATTGCCTGTAGGTACAATAAAATGGGATTATGAATTTTTGCATTCAAGTACATTAGTCAAAATACTCAATATTCTCAGTTGTGCCAAAGAAGCAGCAGTAGCCAAGGTCAATATATGTGTGAAACAGGCAATTCAGCAACTATTATTTCATTATTAAGCACTGGCAAAGTCTAATGCTACCAAGGAGTCCACCTCTAGGTAGGAATATTTAGTACAATGTCCTAATGGGACCATTTTCTGCAAAAGAGGTAGGTGCAGCTTTGGTATTCTGTTAAAATGAGGTTTTTAAGGAAATGCTCCTGTGCCTCTGTGATCTTAACAAAGGTGTTTCCACCTGAATTTTTAAAATTAGATGCTTTGCTCTAGAAAATAAGGAGCTGACTAACACTGATCACAGAATTGCTCTCTGTAGTACTATCAACACATGTCCAGGGGACACAAACAGAAAAGGATTTGAGGCAGACCGTATAGAAAAATCAAGAAAGAAAAGATTTGAACCCACACTTCCTTGGCTTTTAAAGTTTTTCACCACTAAAGGAGGGAACTTTCTTCAAAGCAACTAAACCTTTAAAAATATGAGCCAAAGACAAGCCTATTATGCACTCTATATAAAACACTACTTTGAAGTAGTCTTCTCAGAAAGTTAAAGGGATGAGCCCTCGAAGAACATTTCCTAATCCTCCTGAGATTTAACTTTTTTGTTCCACCAAGAAATCAAGCTTCTCTTCTGTGCAGTTTTGCACTGTTCCTTCTGCAGATGTGCAAGCTGTAGCACTTGCATGAAGCAAAAGCTTCAAGAGGACACTGGTCCTGGGTATACCAAGAGGCTCATACAGTACCAAGATTTGAAATCTGAGATTAGTATAGCCTGAAAGCTGCTCCCCCATTACAGTGAGTATCTAAAAGACCATCCACGAACAGCTCAATCTGATCAGGTCTAACTGGGGATACTAAAGAAGTGACAAAAGAAAACCACTTTTTTTATGTCATTAAGTCCAACAGAGGAATCTCTCACAGTGGAAAGATCTGACAACAGAAAAGCCGACTGCTTTTGTGCTGCTGTGCTCTGCTACTGGAAGTTCAGCCTTCCATACTGCAATCTATTTTAGGCTGTATCTTTATACCTTTTAAGGTTTTATTTTGTGTCTGAGACACAATGTCCCAGGCTTCAATCCAATAAAAAGTGATGTAGTAAAACTAATAAACTATCTAACCTTCCCCCCCATCTCAAGTTGCTACGCATTCCAAATTTTGGAGCTGCAATCAATCAAACTGAAAGTATTTCACTGTTAGTGACTAGGGTTATTAGCAATGAAGATAGTTTCCTGGCATCTGTGATTTAATTCTAATTACCTGTTATCCTCAGTGTATGTTTAATAAAGAGCTGTTGGTGCTTTGTAGAAAAGGTCAAAACATTCTAATAATTGCCACTTCTGCATACATGTAGCAATCCCCAGATTTATTTTTCCTTGAATTTCTATTTGCCTAGAAATCGTTGCCTAATTGTTACCTGTTTGCACACATCTCAACAGAGTCACTTTGTATCATGTGTACCTCTTGAGATAGCATGTGCCAAACAATTCTCTTCAACTAACAAGACAAATGTTATATGGACACTAAAGACAGAACTTGGGGTATTGAGGATATTTCCATAAATGCCTGGGTAGACTGTTACCTGTGCTGCGAGTGACAGAATGGCAACGTTATAATCAGAGGGATCGCAACTTCTTCTTTGCACCTTCTTGCCTAACACCTGGCCAGCTAACAGTGACATTTGGTTAGCTCTTGACAAAGAAAGCTTGACTTATGAAAGCAGTGGCTGACTGAAATTGCTGATTCCTCCTGAGAATACAGGCTTTCAGCTGTGGTGAAAATGTGTTGAAATAAAGTATTGATGATGGGGATACTGAAAAGGTCATCTCGCTCCCGGAGAACTGTCTGTGTGTCTGCCTTAGTGAAATTAATTCAATTGTCTTCCCTTTGGGACTGATGCAGCCCACCAATGTGAGTTTGAACAGCAAGGTAGGAAAGATTACACTGCGTGAGCACTGAATATTTCAGCACCGAGACAGAAGGGAGAAAAGTGCCTCATTCTGCCCTTAGTCCATGGCAAAACAGACCGGTTTGTTCTCATTTAAGAGCAATTTATTGCCCCAGACCTAAGTCCGCTGAGCTTCCCAGTCTGCAAGGTTGATCTTCAAACTGCAAGTTTCTACAAGTGGTTAGCCTATGCACAAGAGAAGCACCACAGTTACTAACATGGAAGGGAGGGGGTGTAAAGTCTTCATAAACATTCTTTGCAATGGGAAATATTTTCATCACAGACTATTCTAATGTACACAGAATGAGGTGGAAGAACTGCGGTCTGGATTGAGGCCCATTTCTACATATAAAGAATCTGACATATAAACAAATTACTGTGGAGTGACAGATTACAGTGAGTCCTATCAGCCCATGGGAAATCATTTATGCAAGGGCCATGCACAGAAGCAGATGCAGGGCCAGAGAAACTGCATTTTAAGTACCATGCCTCGCTTCACATTTTATCTTAGCCAATCGTAGAAATGGCCACTAATGCTCCACCTGTGTGTTAGGAATATTCACATTTCATATTCTTTTGCTTTTTGTTACGATGCTTATTTAGACTAATATTGCTTTGGGTCAAGGTTTAACTTCCATTGATACAATGTCCAAGACAATATTTGACCATCACAGTCAGAGATACTAGACATCACTGTAATGTGAGTCATAACAATACCCCACGTTCTTTAGATACTGACCTTCACAGGATTCTCCACTTGGTGAAAACATCCCATTGTCATGGTAGCCGTCTCTGCATTCACAGTGGTACCAGCCAGGCAGGTTAATGCAGTTAGCACGACTGTCACACTGAACAAAGCCATCTGAGCATTCATCAATGTCTGTTTAATAAAAGCAAGAAAAAAGGAGAAAATTCTCACAGAGGAAATTGCTATATTCATCTGATGGAAGAACAATGTCTCTGGTATTTCTGGGTTTCACAGAACTATTTTCATTACCAACACTTGAATTTCCAGAATTATTTGCAGTGAGGTTTTGAATCATTTCCATAAAAGGACGTGGCTAATAGTGTAGGCCCTGCCAGCAGTGGAGGTTCTACTAATCCCGATTTACTGTTTACATATTAGCTACTCATTTTGTCACAATACATCATAGGTAATCTGACATCTGTGAAAATTGCCCACAGTGTGAAGAAAGGAACTGAATCCTAGTTCAAATAACAAGATGTTAACCCTCTGAGAGGTGCAGGCTGCCTGATAAACAAACATTGTTTCCAGGGTCATATCAAAACATTAAACACTCACGCTTGTCCTTGCTTATGTTTTTGGTGACACCATTTTTAGATTAGTAGGGCTTTTCTCTCTTGTGGAGCTCCTGTTGACTTACACCAGTGCCTCTGACTCTCAACATAACTGACTGCAGTCTCTTCTTTTACTGTCTAAGAGAACATCTGGGATTCCAAACAAATGCTTAGACCCTGAAGATTAACTACAAGACATTCTCCTCCTCTTAATATTTCCTTTGGGATGTGTGGGTTTTTTTCAAATATCAACTTCCACTGACTAAACTTTACAGTAACAATTTGCCATAAAATGGATTTCTGGATGCACTCCCTTGATCCAAAATCCACCAAAGCACATCCTGCAGACACCTGAATTTATGGACTTAGCAGAGATGCAGAGAACTTTGGGACGTGTTCATTTCCAGTGGCTTCAATTATGCAGTAAGCCATATTAATGAATAGGTGTGAGTATGAGTGTTTTTAAAAGTTAGGGAATGTGAGGAATATGGAGTCAAACAGGAATAAAACTGTGTCCTCCCTTAGCAGATTCATCTCACTGTCATTGTGTTTTATACCAGTGGTAGCATACCTACTTGAGCAGCAAGCTGACCAAGAGGTACCTATAGCACAGAGGGAGCCACAATACATGCAAACTGCCTTCAGAAACAAAAAGCTCTAAACCCTCCCACCATGAGTTTGAATAACAAATAAACCCTCAATGTACTGGCCATTCTGTCCAAAGTGGGGATATAACCCTTTTTTAAAAGGTTGAATCTTTGAAACCAAGTTGAAACTTTGAAACTAAGAACAAATTAAGCTTCAAAGACTTAAAAGTACCTCAGCAGTTGATCTAATATCCTCCGGGAAGCAGACATGAAGGAGAGGGAGGTGTGATGTGACTATTGAGATATATGTAAAGTATGTCAAAATTCTGCCCACAGTACTTGTTAGTTCCCATTTATGTCATCTGTTATTTTTGTAAGAGAAAGTCTAAACTGGCTAAGAAAATAATTTGTGAGCTGCAATAAGGTAACAAAACTCTTTTCTGAGAATACTAATGTCTGCACAGATAAAGATATACTCACTCCAGTCTCTTACGAAACCTATTCAAACACAAATTTAAAAGCAAAAACAGCAAAGGCTTCCTTATCCATCATAACCACTTTTATCCACCATAACCACTTTTATCCACATTTGAAGGTAAGAAAATTATTAGCTATGTGGGGGACACCTACACAAACTGTAAGGTATCACTCAGTCACTCACATTTGGTTTTGAGTTGCATTTTTCTTATACATGTCAGGGGTAGGTGGTCTGTGCTCTGGGTATTTTGTTTACATGGCAAATACCATCTCCCTGGAATTTCTTTGGAGTAATTGTACAACCATTTCATGAGTGCACTGGTTTTTAAAAGCTTTACAGATACTTGAGGAAATTTCATTAGAAATTTTCATCATTACATCTCAGTCTGATTTTTCTATCAACAGCCTCTCTAAGTAGGTGCACCTGGTCTACACTACCAATACTGTTGATGATGAAAATTGCTGCTACTCCTGCTGGAATATTGCACCAACCACATATTTTGCCACTTTGTGTACCGCAAATTAAGTCGTAAGTCTGTACTGGTTTAAAACACAGAATTTTCAAGTCCACTATGAATTCCAGGATAATCATCTAAGTAGTCCTGCTGCAGGACTGAGAAATGCCAAACCTTTACAAACCTTCTGCTGTTCAGTGTGTCTTTCTCTAAATCAGTATAAACTCTGGCCTTTTTCTTGTGAGCAGCCAGGAGCCAGTGGGACCTCAGAAGTGCTTGAGAGATCAGAGGAAGATCAATGAAAATTATGTTACTGTAGTGAGAAAAGGTTGGTTTGCAGTCTGTGCCTTATCTACTGCTATTCGCTCACATACCTGTAAATTACTTAAGAAAAAGGATAGGAAAAGAAGAAAGGACTACAATATAGGTGTTCCCTTACCACTAGGGAATATGCCACCTGGGAGACAGCTTGCCTGGCAGAACAGAGTCTAGGTGACCATGCTAAATGCTTGGGATCATCTGGTCAGTACAAGGTAACTTGTTCGGTTCACCAAAGATACAAGCCCCAGAAAATCAATGAAGCATGTAAACTCAGAGACTGAAAGGAAAGAGCTGTTGTTCAAACTTGATATGAATCTTCATACAGCCTACTTAATAACGTGCATTAAGACACTGGATGGCATATATTTCTTCCATGGGAAAGTGGAATGTATTTATTGGTGGAGAAAAGAGTGGTCAAAGTAACAGATATGAATTAAAGAAAGCCTGTGTTCCTCTCTTCAGAACAATTTATTTCTGAATCTATAAGCCTTATAATTATAAGCACAGTATTGCAGGCACAGGCTGAATGCATTCTGATGAACTCCCATACTGATTATTCAGGAAAAACAACCCTTGAATGTCACATCATTATTGGTAAACTGACAACAAAAGAGGCTTTTCTGCATTTATTTGCAAACTAGCTGACAAACCTATATCACAAGAAATATTATTTGGGATGAAATGCTTTTACAGATGCCAATAAATAAAGAAATACATTCCTCTGGGTTTGTTATGGCTGCACGCAAAGTTGAGTGGAGTTATGTAAGAAAGCCTACCATAACAAGCATGGATGGAAGCATGCTGCTGGTCTTGAAGAAACATACTGTACTTGACAGATGGTTTGCCTGAAAGCATTGCATTGGAACCATTGCTGCATTGATGCTGAATAACCCATTTCTCCTTACATGATTTTGCAAATCCAAAACAATTCCCATCACCACCTACATTTTAGGCAAGCAACATTTTATAGCACGTGCCAGTGGGTTTCAGAATATAGACAGATGCTCCTTATGCACAGAATTCTGTTTTAAATTTCACAGCTAATGCCGATTATTAATTCTAGCACAGCCTTGCTCTGTAATAGGACAAAATGTAACTGTCGTAACATTGTTAAACAGGAAAGCGCAGCAGAAATGTCTTGCAGAGCCAAAGCACTGATTTCATGGAAAATTTTCTTGACATTTGGATAAAAGGATTTCTATTTTCAAATGGGCATAGCATGGCTCAGGAAGTGCTGCAAAAGTATCTACAACTGAAATTATCTTATTAGTATGGGAAAAGCAGCCAGAAAGAATTTTTCTCTGTCCTATGGTGAAACCTTCTCTGATGAATCATCTTGCAGCTGCTCAGTAAGAGTTGTGAGCTGACAAAAGAAGAAAAACTGATTGAAGTTTAGCTTGGCTAGTGGCTACAGTATATCAGTGGGCTATATGGAATATTAACAGCACTAATGAAGTCCTGTTTGATGCTGTACTAGAAAGGCATGAAAAACGAAATATTACTCTATAGAAGGATGTTACTTTATATTTTCACTTATGAAAAAAAGTTTAAGTACAAGAAAATGAGATATATTTTTCAATAGCAGGTGATGATATTTTTAACGAAACAGACAAAACAGACATTCTAAGTATGCAAGTTCTGCTCTTTAACTGGCTATAAGAAGCTGTGACAAAGTGGGGGTGAAAAAAAAAAACCATGGATGTGGCATTTTTTTTCTATTTTTCTCTTTCCTTTTCACCTGAAGACCACAACTGCATATACCAAATCTGAAACACTGATATAAGTCTCCAGGTTTGGAACAGAAAGTAATACCAAGACAGTCACTGGAAAGAACCTTCACCCCAAGCTGGAAAGCAGCCACACAACTGTACCGTAGCACTTCAGCACATGATTTGTGACTTTGGTGCTTGAAACACTGCCTGGAGAACACACACACACCCTCCATGAGACTGGTGAGCCCATAAAACACCAGGAACATGGGGACCCTATTTACCCTATGTAATTCATGGATGCATGGCAATACTGTACATTCCCTACTTCCACAAAACAACTGATTATTACACAGTTATGTTGCACATGATTTGATTTTCAAATATTCAGGTTTTCTCCTGTGTATTTTACTTAAACTGAAATCAGTCAACCTGCTCATTTCCATATTTTGCTACTCGTTTTCAACCAGAAAAAAACTTTTTTTGCTACCGTAAGCCCCACTCTAATAGACACAGTCACAGGCATTTTGAAAGTAGTACTGTATACACTTAGCTCACCTTGACATGAAGCTATCTTGCTCTTCCAAATCACCTTCTTTATAGCTCAGAATCATTCACTACCTGAACTGTGGCAACAGTTTTAGCTATTATACCCCTTGCTCTTGGGGAGACTGAGAAAAGTCTGCTCCCTGAAGAGTAAAATAAGATCATTAGCAAATTATCCACTGGTACAGTAAGAAAAAAGGAAAGCTAGCTGTCAGATGAATATTATTAGAGAATTTCTGTATAATAAGAGCTTTTGAAGATTGAAAGTGGTATAAAATTGCCAATTTGAAAGATAACAGCGCTCTTTCATACAGCAATAGGACCAAACTCTCTCTAATGTGGTCAAGCTGCACTCAACAAATAACCACAGTGTGCGAGAAAAGAGGGGGGGGTGTTCTATCATTTGACATTACTCAGTTCATGACTGAAATATTAAGTATTAAATCCTCCTCTCAGAAAAGACCGTATGCCACTATCAAATCCAAAGTTACAGAGACAGAGCTCAACTTAGTCTTTCTTTCATAAACTGCTTGATCCAGGTCAATACAAACCAAAGCCCCAGTGGCCCTTTCCTGTCAAGAAGGCAACACCACAGACTGGCAGCTGTGAATAGTTACAGTTTAGTTATTTCCATCATGGAAGTTTTTCTGGGACAGCATAATACATGGCATTCAGATAAGACTGCCAATTAATACAGACTCCCAAATGCAATAATCTGTCCCAGTGCTAATTGGGTTATTATCACTGGATATAGTTATAAAGATTAATGAGCAGCCAGCAACCTCCATAATAGTCAATCATTACTGACTTCAGCTAAATTTTAGATCTCATTTCAAAGGCAACAGCCTTTCCAGTCTAATGCTAACCTCCAAAGCCACCTAAATCAAAGCGCTATATACAGTATAAATAAAGGGCAAACACTGAAAGAAAAAAAAAATAGAAATAGATCATTGAAGAAGTGGTTTAGGAGACTGAGGGTGTTTAAAAAGATAAATGGGTTTTTTTCATGGGTACCTGTGGAACACTCAGACTGAATGTCTTTGCAAATGTCATGTTTTCAAGGATGTTATGTCTGGCTTGGATATAAAAGACCTTGTCCTAACTATTCAGACTTATGCTCAGATAATAGAATGCCCAGTAGGATTAAGATGATGTCTGGGTTATCTGTTTTTACTAACTATGTATGCAAGGGGGTAAAAGGCCTTATTCAGTAGGACAAAATGAAAGTTCACTGTACTGTATAATGAATCTGCTGTCAAAACTCAGTTTTCTGGAGTGGCTTTGAAAAGGGTTCATTATCTCTACTGCAAGTTCTAGACTCCCATCTCTCACATTTAACAAAAGTGTTTGTGTTGGTTTCCATGTGACAGCAGATTTCTAATACAATGATACTTGAAAAGACCCTGCTGTTCAATCAAACCTTTGATTTGAGATCTTAGGCAAAAATAGGTATGTAAGAGCCTGAAACTAGCTCAATATGCTGGAGCTATCTTGTTGCTGAAACAGACTATCAGCTTTTGGGATTTCAATCCCACTACATTTGCATATAGCATATGTATATAAATATCATAAGCGAAATAACAAAACCAAGAATACAGAAGCTGAGACTGCAGAAATAATCCAGAAAGATATCAGTTATGCTAGAGAATCAAAGTTATTTGGAATGTCCTTTAAATCTGTTTTGTAAATTCTGATCAGCTCCTTTTTTCTAAATACTGCCGCCAATTCCCAAGGGAACTTTCTTCCTTGGTCAATAAAAGTCCTAGGGCCTGATTTTGTTTACAATCTCACTCCGATTTGTTTAGCTCCCAGTAACTCTTTAAAAATATGGTACTATATTGTGAGTACTAGGACATGCTTTTCACTGTATGGGTTCTCTCATCAAAGTCCCCATTAAACTATAGAATATCCTTGATTTTAAGTGCGTTTGCATCCCAACATTTCATTCAGTTACAAGCTTAAATCATGAAGGGCAAGACTACAGCTGATATGCGGAGCATAGCAAAGAGAAGAGTCACCCACAGTTTTATCCTAGCATAACACAGTTCTGCGAGCAAAAGGACTTCTCTACACAGCAATTAGAAACATCAGTTACCTTAGATACACCATAGCCTTTTCTCTCCCTACTCTCCTGGATAATTAATTAGGCCTGTATTGGAAAAAAAAAATGCATTTTAAATGCCTTTGGAGTTGCTGCTTCTATCTCTAAATAGATCTAGTAGAAATTCTGGCTGAGTCACCTTTCAACCATAATCTGACTCAAAGTGTAGGAAATCAGAGCTGGGGCTATAAATATCATGTTAAAAATCGCTTCAACAGGTTGAGTCAGGGCTGCAAATATGCTCTTTGCTAAAAATTTCCAACTGTTACGTTGCATGAAAAAATAACTATTGTTAAAACAGGCCTCTCTTTTTTTTTTTTTTCTTAATCCTAGCAAGACCATGATTGCAATTTTTAAAGTACCCTGTCCATGGAAAACTAATTTAGTTCTATTAATGAAAAGGAAGCAGAATGTGATTGAGGATGTAATGCAGAATTATAGTTCATTAATTCTTCAAGTATGTAATTTTCCAGACCCCTGATCCCCCATTGATTTCTTCACACCCTCATAGGTCCTGCTAAATGCCAGCAAAAAAGAAATTCAATCGTGTTGTTATTTCATGTGTGGCAGTAGCAGCACTCCAAAATTAGATAAAAACGTTATGAAAGGGAATTTTCCACTGACTGCTTCACCATGCAGCCCTGTTAATAATTCTTTGTTGTCAAAAATTGATCAATCACAGACCCCATCGATAACTGAAACTATGACAGTCTCTCATTACACACCCAATATCATCAAAGGATGTGGCATTTGTAACAGTTGAAGACGGTAATTCAGAACACCTAATTAGCCATGGTGATCTAGGCGCATCCATGAACAGTGTTAAAAAATAGAATAAAATTTTCAACAAGATTCTGTCAAAACCATTGTGCCAATCCCCATTTGAAAGAATAATTGAGATTCATTGGGCCTGTATTTCTAGTCATTGACAAAGATGTGGTTTTGCTTTTTCACTTTGTCCATCATTCTCAGTACAGCGTCTCATCCTAATTGTAACACATGCTTCTGTTTCCTTGTTACTCCTACGTTTATAAAGAAGTAATGAATTTCTTCCAGATAGCAAAAGCAATTTTATACCTTGAAATACACTAACAAATCCATTTTAGATACATACTAGTGTTTGAAAATTACATAGCTCCATTTGCACACGTTAGAAAAATAGGACTAACACATTAGTGCTACTCACTAAAGGTCTCTGTGTAAGAGTAGCCAAGCGCTAAACCAAAGAGGACAAATTTGTCTGAAAAGAGAAGAGCCAGTTTGGCCAGCTGTTATCTCTTTTCTAATGGGTGGGAAGGAAAGCTTTACTTGCCTTGTACTGACCAAAGATCTTGAGTTTTCTCAAGTAAGGAGTCAAGTTGGTCATAACCATGAGTTATGATTTCTACATATATGAATCAGTGATGCAACTAGCACATTCTCAGCTTAGTTTGGGTTCAGCTTTGCAAAACATTGTTTCAGATCAACTCTGGTATGAATTACAGTAAATTTCTAAGGATTTAGTTCAGAAGCCATTTAAGGAAAACAACCAGAAACACCCACAAAGCACCTCAATGCATATTATGTACATGCTGAAGTTTAAAATATTCTCCCCCATATTTTCATACCAGTGGCTTGTTACCATGACTCTTGGTCCATAGATCAGTGACCATTAATTTACACTGCTGCTCCTGAGGTGTAAAATCATGTACAGATTGTACCAAACTGCTGAAGCACAGAAGAGGAAAAAAACACTGTTCCTTTGCTTGGGCTATAAACATATCATTGGCATATATCTGCAGAGACTGCAAACTCCTGCATGTTGACAGCAAAAGGAAGGACTCCACAGGGACATGGGGCAATGATTGGCAGTGTTATAGATTTTAATTCCACTAATAGTTGAATGGCTCGTAATTCATAAAAGAGAGAGCTTACAGTGAGTGATGAAGGTCATCTCTATCTCCCCTATATAACTGAAGGAAATTCTATTATAATGCTGCCCAGCTGCACTATTCACATTCTATTTATAGCCCACTGTATTTTAAGAACCTAATTGAAATTTTAGTTTTCATGTTTAGCAAAGGAAGTTCTTTCCCGTAGCAAATAACAGTCAAGTAGTGGATGTATTTTGATGTTTTTAACAAAAAAAGAGAAAATCCTGTCTTCTCAAAGCTTTTTTTGTAGCTTTCTCTTTTCCCTGGTTTCTTTTTTGTTTTTTGTTTTTTGTGTTTTTTTTTTAAGCTGCTACATATAGGATGTGGTGTTGCAACAAGCTAAAGAAAATATAAAGAGAAAAAGATAAGTACTAGTATGTGGCTCTTCAGCAGAGAAAAAAATCTTTTGTTATTTAAAACTGACAGGGACTCTGAGGAAGGAAGGAAGTGAGAAACGTGTCAGGCAAGAAAAATGAAGGGAGAAAAAGATGCAGAAGGATGAAGCAGCAAAGCATCTTAATCAACCAAACAGAAAAGATGAGGTAAGTAGGATTCATGCCTAAATACAAAATGTTCATCAAACTCAATATGGACATTTTTTGCTTAATTTCTGTCAAATATTTACTTTATGAATAAATATAAGTTAAAATATAAAGCAAAGTAAAATATCTCAAGCTTCTGCAGTCACCAGTCCTTGTCTCAACGCTCATTTTTGAGCTTTTTTTACCATATCTGAGAAAAATTCAGGTGATAGCAGGATTAGGGTCACCTCCCTTTCAGACACTTGCAGGAAGCAAAATGCATCTCATCTACAGGATCCTGGCTTTCCACTTGGCTTGCTGCAGATCTCATAGACAACTTTTAAACCTTTTTCTGCAGTTTAATGAGCTAGCCATTTTAGAATATGGCCTTTTTGAAATTCAAAGGAAAAGCATTTTCTCAGTTTTTATGAATTGACTGCCCTTCCCACTCAGAAAAAATACAATATAAACTCAATGTCTTCTCTCAGCTACTGACATATTGAACAGAGGAGCAAGGGAAGCAGAAGTTAGATGATCTGTATCTTATAGGGACTTCTGCCACTGCCTTCTTACGCAAACCCTGTCACTTATTCAACTTTACCCATGTGTTTTGACTTCCACATCTGTAAAATAGGGAGAAAGTCTTCTACCAGGTTCTATTCTTTGTACATAAACAACTATAGGTAAAAAAAATTAACAATGCTGATTTGGCGAATACCATAAGTGATGATGCCAAGGCATGGTTTGGGGAACAGTAACACAATGGGAATCAGGAACTACAGAAGAGGCCAACATCTTCTTGGGAGAGGTGAGAAGAGCATTAAGCTGTAGAGACAGATGCTGCACCCCTTGGCCTTTCTCCACCACTTGCTTTATTTGGTAGCACAGACAGAACGTAGAAGTCACAAGGAAACTCACTGATAGTAATTTATGTCTCAAAATGTTTGTTTCAAACAGATTTCACAATGTAGACCACAAGTGCTGCTTTTGTAAAAACATAATAGTCTCCTGTGTAGTTCTGCTGCACGCTAAGGATCTTTAATTTTTATGGATATCTGAAAGATGCAATTAACTTCATATTATTATACATGTTCAGGGAAAATATTTGGAGAAAGAGAGGAGCAAGAAACTATTTTGTATATCAGCACACTGAATTTCAGAATCTTACTTACAAACAGCCTATCTATGTCATATATGCCATGTTTGCTCCCATGTCCTGGTTGTAAATGTCTGTTTTTCTGTAGGCTGAATTAGCACATAGAGCATTGTTAAAATAGAACATTCCTTGCAGGAATGGCTTGTTCTCCAGGGTTTGCTAAATACGTCCCTACTACAGTTTCTTAGACTGTCAATCATATGAAGTCCTGGCTTTTACTTGGACATAGTTAGCTGAAGTTTGCTGGCACGACCTGTGGACCTGTGGAGAGAGGAGTCCGTGCTAGAGCAGGTTTGCTGCAGGACTTGTGACTCCATGGGAGACCTGCACTGGAGCATCCTGTTCCCGAAGGGCTGCACCCCATGGAAGAGACCTACGCTGGAGCGGTTCGTGAACTGCAGCCTGTGGGAAGGACTCATGTTGGAGAAGTTCATGAAGGAACTCCGTGAGGGACCCCACGCTGGAGCAGGTGAAGAGTGTGAGAAGTCCTCTCCTAAGGAAGAAGGAGTGGCAGCAACAACATGTGATGAATTGACCACAACTCCTATTCCCCCTTCCCACTGCATCACTGAGCAAGAGGAGGCAGAAAAATCAGAAGTAAAGATGAGCCTGGGAAGAAGGGAATGGTGGGGAGAAAGTGTTTTAAAATTTAGGTTTTTTTCTCATTACCCTACTCTGATTTGACTGGTAATAAATTAAACTCACTTCCCCAACCTGATTGTGTTTTACCCATGACAGTAAATGCTGAGTGATCTCTCCCTCTCTGTCTCTCCACCCATAAGCCTTTTGTTATATTTTCTCTCCTTTGTCCAGCTGAGTAGGGCAGTGATAAAGTGCCTTTGATGGGCACCTGGCATCCAGCCAGGGTCAACATACCACACACGTGGTGGCAGCCTGGACAACCTGCAGTTGTAACCTATTTCCTACCAGAATATTGCTCAGACTCTACATAAGGTTTGTAGTTAACAGCTTTACCAGCTGAGTAAGACCCTCATCAAATCTGTGTTGTTCCTCCTGTTCATGCATGAGCTTTCACCTTGCATCTAGATAAATTGTCCACTTCCTTCAACCTTCACCTCTTTCTCTGAGCATATTTGTTTTAGAGAGAGTGCAGGACATGCCGTTTGCCACCTACAGTCCCTGGAAGCAAAGTTGCTACTGCATCATGCATTTCACACATTGCTCTCTCTCTTACCTCTGCAGTACTTCAGCATCAAAGGAAATGGCAGTTAAAAGAGAGGTACAGTCAGAAGAGTTAAAATCTTTGCCTTGAGTTAGCTTTTGCCAGTGTTTGCTTATGTTCATAGGTGCAATTGAAGCCCAATTTAAAAAGTGGAGATTGCAGCATTTGCCTCTTTAGTGCTCATTGTTCCTTTAGACATTATATCAAATGCTTTACAGTGATTTTAGACTTGGGCAAAGCCAACATATCCCTCATTAATCCATTTAAATATCCTGATGCACAATAGATGATGCACTTTCAAGTGCATCACAGTTGAGATCTTTTCTGGGTCTAAAGCCTATTTTGCCATCAATCCTATCTTGACTTTTTTCAAACCATTGCGTGCCTATTATTTCTAACAGTACAAGCACTAATAGCAAGTTGGTTTATTTTTACACATGTTGGACTGGGCAGCTATTCACCTATACTACTAATTAGTTATGGGGGAGGCAGATGATTTATGAATAAAGCTATGAACATACTGCACGTTACAGTTCCTTCAGCTAGACTCAAACTGAATAGAATTCCTGCTCACCCAAGGCCTGACTTCAGAAATACGTGTAAGAGTGAGCATTACAACAGCATGCCTTGTGGTCCTTTTTTTCCTTAGGGTCGGTCAAAGATATCAAAATAGTCTTGACCATCAATGGCAATGAATCATTTTTGTGTCAGCACAAGTAGGCATTTTAGAATGACTCATTGCAACTTGTTCTTATCATTCCCTAGTAGAAATAAACAAAAGAAACTAGATCTTATGCAAAGGAAACTCATCAAGAGCCCATAGCTGTGCATACCATGAGAACTGTACCAAATTTTATCAGTTGAATACAAGGCCCAGTTTTAGTGAAATGGAAGCATGAGAGGTAGATCAGTTGGGAAAACAGTTGCTGTTTATCACATTTGTCTAGAAACCAAAACAGATGAGAAGTATGGCAAATAAGACAACCACTGAATTGCAGAATTGCAGAAAAGTGGTTCAAAACCAATAATACTTTATATATTTAATAAAATACCTTTGGCTGACTACCAAAGACCATAACTGAGGAATATAAACCGTTTCATCAGAGAACCCTACAGGACTTTCAGTACTAGCTTTTCAGTAATACGCGTACAGCTTCTAGCTGTGAGGCATATGAAAAATTCCCCCTTGCCTCGCTTAGTGTCCCGGGTTCAGCTGTAACGATTATTTTTCTTCTTCCTAGTAGCTGGTGCAGTGCTGTGGTTTTGACTTTAGCCTGAGAACAATGCTGATAACACACCAATGTTTTTGTTCTTGCTAAGTAATGTCTACTGCAATCATGGACTTTTCAGTCTCATGATCTGCCAGTAAGAAGGGGCACAAGAAGGAGGGAGGAAGCAGAGACAGGACTGCATCACTTGTGTTTATTGGTTTTTATTTTCCCCCCTTCCCTTTTTAGTTTTATATTCTCTCTCTTTGTTATTTCCTTTATCATTATTATTATTGGTGGCAGCAGTAGTGGTTTTGTGTTACACTTTAGTTACCGGACTGCTCTTATCTCAACCCATGGGAGTTACATTCTTTCGATTCTCCTCCCTACTCCGCTGGTAGTGGGTGGGAAGAAGGATGGAGTGAGCGAGCGGCTGCATGGTTCTGAGTTACCAGTTGGATTTAAACCACAACATTTAGACTTGGGGAGCTTAAAAAGCATGAATTCAAGACCATAATTTGACTGCCTTTTTTCCTCCTCTCTTTCACCAGATGAATCATATGAACAAAGCTCCTGACCAGAACAGAAGCTGTGAAGATGACAGCTCCTAACCTCATGATTTTACGTAAAGCATATCAACAGGAGCACATAAACAAAAACACAGGAACCAAAAGCTACTTTCCATTCTCTGATCTAGAGCTGACAAACAAACTTCTTCTGAGACTTTCCAGGAATTTCAGGTTTGACAGTACAAATTAGGCCTGTCTGGCTGGAACAGTCTCTCTTACTGAGGCTATTTCCCCCTATTAATCACCAGTCAAAAGTAGATGCAATACATTGTGCCCTAGGCAGTACATCAGAAAACTGTATTAACCAAACAAAACAATGCAGAAGCAGGTAAGCAGTGCAGAGGACCAAATTTCTAGAATTGCTGTTCTCAAAAACTATTTATTTAACATTGAGGCAAGTCAAAAGAATAAAAAAAAATAAAAAAAGAATGGATATGCTTTCCAAGTACTGAAGGGACTTGGAGGCACCACCAAGGTACTGGATTAGATGGTTCACTAGGGCACAGTGGGGAACAGTATGTGAATCATTGCTGTTAGGCACTCTTTGCCTACAGTAGCTCAGAAGGCAAAATACGATAGCTTTCACCCTGGGCATCAGGAAAATTACAGTAAGTTGACCATGCAAATTACTGTGTTGATTTTAACCTATTCCATACTAGTGCTTGTTCAAATCTCAAAAGCCACCTTATATTTTGAAAACAGTAAAAATTTTTGCAACCAGAAGCAGTGCATAGATTTTGACAATCAGATATACTGGTATGGCTTTGTAAGGAAATAACTCATACAGTCACATCCTGCTAACTTCTCCTCAAGCCATCAAAAAAATTCTATGGAAAGATGTTTGTTTCACATTGCAGAATCGTAGTTCAGTGATAGGACTGCAAAACACAAATTATGTATTTCAAAATTCATTATTAAGGTTCTGTATCAATTGAAAAATTATCATAGTGACATATTAGTCTTTTTATGTAGAATTAGCTGTTATGTTTAAAGAATACATAGAAATTGATATTATAGGATGTTTCCCATAAGTTTGTCCCTGATTCTACAATCTGTTTTTCCCGCAGTAAGACAGCATTTAAAAATGGAATAACAGAATAAGATGTGGCATCATTAAACACACTAGTTACAGGCATTACCTCAATAAACCGAGGCCAGCTCAAGCAACACTGTTCTTGCCTCTGAAATCAGTAACCGACATACAAAAAAGCCATTTTTGAGAAGGTCAAGACTGTAACACAGACCACTCTTTACCAAGCCTGTGCAAGCTGGGTAGTGACTTTATATGGCAAAGACACAAGTTATAAAGCAAGATGTTTCAGCATCCTCAGCAAAATCATTATATTATTTTTAGTAGCTGGGTCCCATCTTTTTCTGCTGAAATGGAAACCAAAGAAAATATTAACTAAATGAAGGTGAGTGCAGTAATTCAGAAGTGTTTTCCTTTCAGAGATTCAGCTCCTGAGAACAGAAAGTACAATTCAATATCTACTGTTAAAAGTTTAAAAGTTTAAACAGGATACTGAGAACTGTCTCCATCTACAACACAGCTATGGCTGTAAAGGACAGACTTACCAGCCCAACATGCCACATACCCATATTTCTATATGACACTTGCCAAGGAAATGGAGAGCACTTGGAAGGACTCAAGGAGAAGAAATGGCAGTGGTTCCCCAAGGCTAGGGCACCAAAATCCAGCGGCAAGCTGGGTATGTCAGCTCCAGCACCTTCCTCACTCTCTTCCTCCCACCACTGGGTTCTGTGTTACACCAGGACCTGATACCAGCCTCAGCACTGTTGCAGGGCTGTAGCAGCATGCAGCTCAGCATGCAAGCTGGACCTCAACAGCTTGGAAGCCATAATCTAGCTTCTCTGAATTTTGTCCTGGATGACTTTTTTTGCTTGCACGAAGCAAAAAGTTTTTAATAGCCTATGAACTTTGAGAATTACTGACGTTGAAATGCCAGACTTGAGTTACTCCAAAAGACCTAACTTTCAGAATATGATGAGTTCCTACTGCACACTGGGGTCTACTAAAATGTTTTACACTGCAAATCATGCTCAAATACTATTGGTTTGTAAAAACTGCACCCAGGCCCTAAAGATCATTAATTCATCATCTTCTTATTGCTGTGAATTGAAGTCAGCCCTTTAGTGTAATGAAAACATTTCCTGCCAGAAGGATGCCCTAAGTCTCAAATCTGGGAGCCTCCCCAAAAATGGGAGCCTGAATTCTCAGGACACCAGGATCCAAGCAAGCCAGGTGGGTTATGAAAGCTAATGAACTATGGAAGGCATCCCTAGTTCCTACAGCTGTTGCTCTCGACAGTCCATGCCTGTGCTGCCTTCAAGTTAGCTCCACTTTGATCTTGTTCCCTTCTCCTCCTCCATTAAAAGGTCCATGAGCCACTTAAGAATTTCAGAGCATAACATGATTAACCCTATATACTTTCTACTCAAAGATTTAGTATGTTGTTCTGATTTACCTCAGCATGCAACTGGCTTCTCTTAGTTAGGCTATGAACTATTAAAGGGCACTTCTTCTACTCTAGGTTTGTGCAGGACCTTGCATACTTGCACCGCAAATTTGAGGCTTTCATATAATTGTTGTACATCACAATCCGACTATCCATAATTTATGTCTTCATTGTGAAAATAAAACTGAACAAAAGGCAGATTCCTGAGTTGTTGGGAAAGTTTTGATACTTTCACATCTTACAGAGAGTTTTCAATAGACTGGAGCCAAGAAATTTTAAGAATTCTGCCAAAAGTAATTCCAGTTCTTACAGAATTGGTTCAGTGCTCTCTGGGCTTCAAATGCCATTTGGGTCACAGCTTTAGCTTCAGAGCCTACCTGGCCACAAGTTGATTGTGGGTTTTTTAGCTGAACACAATGGATCAAGAGCTTAAATGGAAGGAGTTCTCTTGTGATGATAAAAGTACTAAAATACTTCATTTTTGCAAAATCAGCAAAGTTAACAAGCTTTCTGGTTACTTTGGCAAAGTCTTCTATTCCAATAGCAGTAAAATTATTTTCCTAATAACTGGGGTATCAGAATTAAAAGGTTTTCACAAGCTTCCTTTGGAGCATGAATAATAATAGTCTTCAATAATCTGAAGCCTGCTGTTACTATGGTCAGTGCACATGAACAAATTAATTTGGATTTGCTGAAAAGAGCATCAGTCACGCATGTTAATTATTAGCTTATATAGAAAGTTGCACAAAACTCTAGAGATCTGGTCTGTAACAATTTTCACCCAAATTACTTGCCTGAGTTGTGTTTCGGTAGTTTGAGCTACAAATGTTAAGCACAAAGTTACAAAAATTTGTTTTAGAAACATCATTTTCCTTCTCCATGAAATACTCACAACACCCACACTATTTTTGTTTGAGCTTTCCACACATGGGGAAAGAAAGGAGGGAATAAATAGAGAAGAGCCAAATAGTACATTTTCATTGGTTTTGGCTATTTCTGATAAGAGATCTGATACGAGGGGGTGATCTCACATACCCGGTGCTCATTATTTTTTTCATAAATTCAGTTATCCATTTAATTAAGCCAAGTGTTAGTAATAACATATGGCTGAATGAACACAGAATCTGTAAGTTAGATTAGTAAGTTAGACGTAAGACTTTTTCTCAACTGCTCCTTTCAAAGGTGACAGCTTTGTGTGCCAGTTTATTTTCAGCAGCTTGCCATGGATTGTTTAAGAACAGGTGGACATGATTCCTGTGATATCTAAGGAAAGTTCATTATCAGGAAATGCAAGTTACAGCCAATCATCCATAAAAATGCCACATACTTCCCATCAACCTGTTAACAAAAACTACATCAAAACACCACCAGTAGTGAAACTCTGCTATGTGATCGCATGCATAATCAAAAGCAGTCCAAGGGAATACTCAAAGCACAAATACTCAGAAGAAGTTGACAAGCAGCAAAAATGCAGTAATCTTGTATACATGCACAGGCAGATATGCATATATGCTAGGAGAACAAATCCACTCTTAAAGCTCTGTCATCAAATTAAAGTGGAGTTACAGTAACATTAAGCAGATCTAACACAGTCCTCTTGTGCTGGATTCTAAAATAACACTTTTCAAATACAGTATAAGATAGCATTGAAAAATGTCATTGAAGAATTAATAACTTTGCAATCAAACAAGGCAGTATTAAGTCAGGTACTTTGAAAAAGTTTAACAGGCACAAATATTTTTAGATTCCCTTGGTAGTCTCAGCTCTCTACACTGCAGAAGGGTGCTCTACTGGGTCAACTACTGCTGTGCTTTGTAAGACTTGAAAAACTTTTTAACACATAACCCTCACCCCCCTAAGCCGATGACTGCATCCCCAACATGAACAATGCCCAAACCTAGATCCATTGGTAACAGAAAGAGGATTTCCCCCATGTCTCATTTTTATGTCCTATTTCCAATTTAAAAACAAAAAAAACCCACCCAAAACCCAAAAAGTTGCTAGAGGTTGATATATCTGCATGATTCTTTCATCTGCTTCTCATTCCAGTGATCCATTTCCACAGGGCATGGGCCGTGATTAATCCAAAAAGCTTTCAAGAGATCATTCTGAGCTGTTGCAATAGCTCTGCTAACTGCAAGGCACTCCACAGTGAATACTTCTTCTCATGGAAGTACCTGACTAGCAGTAGTAATTGACTCTCCTTCTCATGTTTCTGAGAGACGTGGCTCCTACCGACACTACAGAGCACCCATTTGAAAGCAAAAAATTTCATGAAACCATTAACATGTTTAAATACACAGGATTTTAACTCTCTTTGCAAAACCTGCATGAGTTTAAGGAATCTGACATAGCCTTTCCGTGGCAGCTGATAGAGTGGTAGAGGTGAAAAGAGTTACAGCTATGCCTGTAAACACAAGCTTTTGGTGCTAATCCACCATAATTGCGAAAGCCGCTCCAAGTTCTGTGTGAATGAATTTGCCCTGAAACCACATTTCAATCTCAGGATAATTCAATCAAAAGACTTTTGACCTCTCCCATCAGAAGCAGGCTTTCTGTTTCCTACTCAGCAGTGCCCTGTCGATCACTGCTTTCACTGCTCTCTGCTCCATTAGAAAGCTTGGAGGAGCTGTTAGTCCCATCTCATAGAACACTAAATCTCCCCAGTCAACAAGAGCACCAAGGAAATAGGCCAGGTCTTTGCCACTCTGTGGATAGCCTCATTGAAAATGTAGGGGAATGCTCTGAACACCAACAATTTCAGCTATTTCAGATCTGGTTTATTCTTGTTCTTGGTCAATGGCCTGTCTGCAACATAAGCCTGGCTCCATAGGCAGGACCTAAGTATGGACAGCATCATCCCTCTCAGGATTTGGGAGGAACACAGAGACACTAATCAAATGTGCAAGGATCAATTTTGGAAAGCAGATGGAAAACAATGAGGTATTTCAGGGCTTTCTCCATCTTGGTCTTCACTGGCAAGATTTGCCTTCAGGAGATCAAAGTTGCCAAGACCAGTGGGAAAGTCTGGTGCAAGAAAAATTTACCCTTGATGGAAGAGGATCAATATCTAAATAAATTGGAAAAAAACCCAGATTGATTAAACCTGACAGGATGCACACAGGAGAGCTGAGGGACCTAGCTGATGTCATTGTGAGGCCAACCTCAATTATCTTTGAAAGGTCATGGTGCCTGAGAGAAGCTCCTGAGAACTGAAGAAAGTCAAATATCCTTCCCATCTTTCAGCCTCACCTCCACCCTGGAAAGCTGATGGTATCCCCCTGGATACCATTTCCAAACATATTAAGGAGATAAGGAGATTTGGAATAGGCAGCATTGATTGAGTTATAAAGAGGAAATCATGCCTTACCAACCTGATAGCCTTCTAAAATAAGGTGACTAGGTTGGGGAATGAGAGCAGTGGATGTTGTTTATTTTACCTTTAGTAAGGCTTTTGATGCTCTAGTAACACCATCAGACAAGCAAAGAAGTGCAGGCTAAATAAATGAAGTGAGGTGGAGTGAAAACTTGCTGAACGGCTGGGCTCAGAGGGCTGTGATCAGCCATACAGTGCCCAGTTATAGGCTATTCACGTAGCAGCGTACACCTGGGTAAATACTGGGTACTGGGACAGTTCTGTTTAACGTCTGGACAAGAAAGCAGAGCGCTTCCTCAACATGTTTGCAGATGATACAAAATTTGGAGGAGGGGTAGCTACACCAGGTAATTGTGCTGCCATTCAGAGGGACCTCAACAGGCTGGAGAAATGGGCCAACAGGAATGTCACGAAGTTCAGTGGGAATGCCAAGTCTTACAGCTATTAAGGAACAGCCCCAGATACCAGTACAGGTTGAGGACTGGCCAGTGTGTAAGCAGCTTTATAGAAAAGGATCTGGATGTCCTGGTGGACACCAAGTTGAACATGAGCCAGCAGAAAGTGTCCTTGCAGCAAAGAAGGACAACAGCCTCCTGGATTGTGTTAAGAAGAACATTGCCAGCAGGTCAAGGGAAGGTGATACCTCCCCTCTGTTTCATGCTGTTGAGGTCACATCTGGGTGCTGGGTCCAGTGCTGGGCTCCCCAGCACAAGACAGACAGGGAGCAAATCAGCAGTGTGAAGATGACTAAGGGACCTGAGCACTTGTCGTGGAAGGAGAGGCTAACACAGCTGAGATATTCAGCCTGAAAATGAAAAGCCTGAGGAGGATGTTATCAATATGCATAAATACCTAATGGTGTTGAGGGAAGCCAGATGCTTCCCAGTCATGCCCAGGAAGAGGACCAGGGGGATGGGAAACTGCATTTGAGCATAATGAAAAGAAATATTCATTTTCCTTTTTTTTCACTGTGAGGGTGATTGAACATTGGAATCAGCTGCCCAGAGAGCTTGTGGGATCTCCAACCCTGAAAACACTCCAAATTCAGTCGGGCACAGTTCTGAGAAACCAGCTCTATTTGACCCTGCTCTGAGCAGGGAGATTAGACAAAATGATCTCCAGACGTTCCTTCCAACCTCATCCTTTCTATGACCCTGAGAAAGGATTTAAACAAAACTATTAAAAGCCTTTTACAGAAGGAAACAGTAAGAACCGGTGACTGTATTTTCTAGGTTATTCAAATATAGGGTGTGGATTCAATCTCCTGTTAATTAATTCATAGGCTCAGCAGCTGAATAAAACATATATTTCTATATATGTTTTATGGTAAGTTAAAATTGTTAAGATTCTTCAATAAGCAGTTTTTAAATATATGTAACATAAACAGAAGTAAGTAACATGAGATTTAAAAATAGATTTGGCAGCTTTACATCACTCTGTAACTAAAGATGTCTGCCTAGAAAAGATTACATCACCTTTGTAGATACAGTGACTCTTCAAAAAGGTAAAGCTGCCAGCATAAATTATTCGTAGTGTGAATGTCTTGAATCACTTCAAGCCTAACAAGAAGTACCTTTGGGAAACTCTGCTGCAGTCACTGCGAGTGATATGTATTATCTGAAGCTTGGGTTTTCTTTTATGGCTGCATACAGACCCATTTTTCTGACAATGCAGTCTCAGAACAAACCAGCTTTTCCTCCTTATTGACAGAACAGTCCTTCCATTTGCCACTCTGACAGCATTTCAGACTGTTTGTTTCAAAGCCATGTTCAAGTCGATTACAATCCTACTCCTGCACATTACTATCCAAATGAAGTAACCAGACCCATACCCCTGTGGCTGATTTCTAGTGTTAATTATGTCACCAGTAAGAAAATATATGATGTTCAGTGGAGGTCTACCAGGACAGAGAAACTTCTCCTGCCAAAGCTGATCTATGAAACTGGTTTTGGGCTGGAAAACTGGCTGCAAATCATAATAGGAATATCACTAGCTATGGACTATCAGGTCACTGCCATACTAACCTTATGTCAAATACTGAGATCAGATATTCAAAAAGGCATCAGATCTGGTCCAAGTCTCTACCTGCCCTTCTATACGTTTCTGAGGGGCAGGAAGGGAGGTCAGTTAGGCCAGCAGTCCAGCTGCTTGCGAAGGACATTTGGGGCTCAATGCACTTAAGCTAACTTAAGTTAGTTTAAGCTGCCTGAACTTTCTGGGTCAGGAACAGTGTTCCTGGGTTCTCCTCTAAAGAACAGAGCAGAGAGAGGACTTCCAAGGGCAATTCAGAAAAGCCAGTGAGATCTCTCTTTGATAGTGGTTGCTAATATTGACTATACAAGGACACCAAAGCAAATATGCTTCTAGTCTACACATTTCGGGCAGGAGTTATAAAGCTGGAAAAGCTGAATGTGAGCCTTAAAACCATACACGTTATATTTAGTTGACAACAGCAGAATGCTGAAAGGAGCATATAAGACAAATATTACTAAAACAAAGTAACTGTTTTAATACTTGAACATTATCTTAGTACACAATTTTTTCCAAGCAAAAACACAACAGTGTTACATTGAAGAGACCTTGGTACCCTGTACCACATTATTTGCAGTCTGTGAAACTGACAGGAATACTTGAAAACTTGCTCTTTTGACATTACTCAAAAAAACAGATGAACAATCAGGATACTGCTTTTCACACAGCATCCCCCTTGTGCACTGTGGTAATATCCGCTCAAATACAAAAGAATGAAAACAATCACATTTCTCACCTCTCAAATGGACAAGATAATACAGAATTCAGATCAGTCTGTGTTTTTCATTAAACTGGACATGTTTACAAGTCAGATGAAAGCAATACTTGCTCAAATGACCTCCTTTCCTCTGTTTGGAAGATTTATTGAAGGCAATATAGAACCGCAACAACAGTCAATCATAGGTGGCAGAATGCCCTTTTATTAGACATACTGAAGCCAATTAATCTAAGCGAGCTTTTTCTCTCTCCCTCCTGGAGGCATGCACAGTTAGAACGCCTTTAAAAATTCTGCAACAATAAATAAAGGTGCTGAAACAATTCATTTGGACTTTGAGAAATTATTTACAGGAACTTAAGACTCTAAGTGTTAAAATTCTGCATGCTCTGCGGGGCAATACAATTTGACTAGATCCAAGACTTAAAAAATAAAGCCCTAAAACAAGGCTTTATGGTATTGCCTTCCTAAGGGATAGGAGGAAGAGAAAGGAATGCTTGTGAAAGGAGGCAAAAGCAGTAGGAACAATGAAACCTGCCTTAAAACTGAATAAAGAAGACTGAGTTAATCAGAAGTCTTCAAATAAGGTTGAAGGGAAGGTGGGCTACTGAACCAGTCACAAATTCACAGCATAGAATTAATCAATTATTGGAATTTATTTCTAGATGTCATATGATCAGTGATTTATAGGAGCTACCAAAGGCCATTTAAGGTGAAAAGCAAGTCTATAATAATTTTATTAATTATGAAACATCAAAACCCAAGATGTTTTAATTCGTGTTCTCATTTTTGCAGTCCATGTGCTTCTAATTAGAACTGCTGCAATATATTCTCTTGGGAGGCATATAAGTGAGTAACTTTTTAGTAGCAGCTTCCTCTTTCAGGGCACACACTTAAATAATCCTTTATTCTTGGATTACCTCAAACATTCTCCTTGGATTACCTTCATCGTAAATTCAGTTATAATCTTACCAGTTTCACAGCTGAGCCCAGTGAAGCCTTGTGGGCAGGCACACACATTGGAAGCAATACAGGCTCCTCCATTCCTACATCCGTCTTTGCAAAATGCTGCAAAATACAAAATCACAAGGTATAGGTAACAGAACTATACTCAGCAACCACACAGATTGCCACGGGCTGCTTGCAGACTGACACGAAATGCGGTCTGTGCGGTAAAGTGTGCAGAGATGGCCTTCTCCTTAAGGATCGAGGTCATTAAGAGATGGTTTATGCCCTCCCCCCCCGCCACCAGCCTCACTGACCAGATGGGCTGACAAGCTACAGAAGGAGATTAGAGTAAATCATCTCAAGACAACAGCTTACATATGTGCTCCTTCGCATGCACAGGGAAGCAGTGAAAGGCAGAATCTTCCCTAGGAACAGACACTTCCTAGGGGAGTGCTGGTCTTCTCTGCTGCTCAAATAAAGGCCTGGGCATAATAGGCATAACTGAACACTGAATTGTCTGGGTACCTTATCCCAGGTAATTAATGTAATCAATGTAATTAAGCAATTACATTGAAACAATAAAAATAGTAATTCTGTCTCAAGGGATTCTGAAGAACTTTAAAATTTTGCTATTTACAGTTTTAAGGCAATCCCTGGATTTTTCTTTGGCACGATGCAATCTGAGAAGCTGCGCTTACATATTTTGGCACAGCATTCTCCAGATACAGTTGTGCATATGTGTAAGCTTTAAAGAGTCCCCTCAGCAGACAAAGAAATGTAACCATTCTGATAGAAAACACAGCTGCTGTTAAGTGCTCTGATTGCATCTGCAATACAGAATCAGAAATTCTCTGGTCACAAGAAACTGTAGGTGAAACTAGGCAGATGGAGGTCATCACCAACATGAAGAGCTGCTCCAGGGCACTGGTCTAGCCCTGCACTTGTAAACTAGCCACCGGAGATGCCAGGCTTCAGGTTGAAGCTGCTCTGTGTAACAGCACCACTGATGAGGTCTTAAGGCTCATCTGAGAGAGAATATGAGTGTTATCGATTTGAGCTTTCCACCTCTCAGTTTCCAGGCACCAGCCTTGTGGCGTGAGATCCCCAGCACTGAGTGAGATATCTAAGCTCCCCGGTGAGGGACAACACGGTACACAGGAGCACAGCTGGCAGCACCATGCATGAAAAGCTGCCAAAGGCATGGGGACAAGAGGCACATCCAGGTCTCTCTGAAGGACACTGGCATCCAAGCAAGGGCTGCAAAGAAGTACATTTCTCAGATAGCGACAAATGGGCTCAGAGCTTTCTCCTGCATACCATCTTTTCTGTACTGAAAAAGGAGGGAGGAATGCACTTTTATTTCACAGCACAGCCAGGTGCCCTTTGAAATGTCACACCTGCATTCAGAGTGCTTATTCAGGAAACAGAAGAGCTGAATGCACTGCTTTTAAGGTTAGGCACCTTCTCTTTGACCCAAAATCTCAATTATCTTTCTGTAAGCTGACACATCTCCAGCAGAAGGATTGAGGAATACTTCCAAGCACAGCACAGGAGTAAGCTGCACTGGCAGAGCTCTCTTCTGAGAGGAGTGGCTCCGGGTTTCAACCTCCTCAGGCTAAGACTTTTTTCCCTTTCCCAAGAGGAGGGACCCCAGCATAAAAGGGGATATTTGCAGGCATCTCTCCCTCTACCCATGAGTTTGACTGGAAGCAGACCAGGTTTTGTTTTACAAAGTGCTCATTTATGTTAGGAATATTTAGAAAAATCATACTGTGACTCAGGTGAGGGAATCTAAGTACTAAGATCTTAATCAGACTTAGCAATTAAAGAAATTGTGGGTTGCTTAGCTTTGATAATACACAGCAGCAAAAGGTATTTATGGGATATTACCCATGTTAACTCCATCCCCTTAGATTCTGACACCTAACAGATCAATAGGACTGAGGCACAATTTCAAGGAACACTGGGTATGTTATTGCTGCAGCTGGACCACTCCTTGGGTCTCAGCCCACTGCCCTACAGCTACACTACTTTTATTTTCAAGCATCCTCTAAATCCTACACTCAGAGCCTGAGGATTTCCAAGGATTTGGGCTGAAGTACTGAGTATCACCTCCTCTGACAAGAAATGCAATGGAAATAAATGCAGCACTGTATCTCTGGATAAGCATCTTTCTAAAACTAGAAGTATAACTTCGAACATTTACCAGTGAACAACAACATTAGAAAGCAAGGCACCACTTCATGTGCAGCAAAGGTTTTGTGCATCCATGTCTACTGCTTTTCCCATTTACAATGAAAAGGCACAGCACACCAAACAAATTTCAATTCATCCAAGCAAAATAGCAAGTGATTGACAACAGACAATGTAGATATGACAGTGTATATCTGACAGTGTTTTCACAGCTGTAACTTTGTTGGTAACTTTGGGCTTTCTTGAATAGTGTAGCATGTATAGAAACTGTTAAATTGACACAGAAATGAAACATAATTACTTCAAATTTTAGAGCATAGTATCTATGTATGCATCATCCTCAAATTACTGTGAACACTGTCAAATGCAAAGTCATTTCATATCTGTCTGTGAAGATCTTCTTATAGGGGCAGGACCTAAATGCCTAGCAATTTGTCTGTCTTCTTCAAGGCACATGCCCAGATTTGTATCAACTATGACAAAGCACCTCATGCAGTACAAAGACTGTCGAGCCCTGGGGTTTTCAGCAACTTACCTTTGCAGATGGTACCATTTCCTGTATAACCTGGTTTGCAGACACAGTTGTGCCCACCAACAGTGTTGAAGCAGAGCGCGTTTTCATCACAGTTGTGCTGGTTTGTTACACACTCGTCATGCTCTAGAAAGAAAACAAGAATGGGATGGTTCTGGATTTTTAAAACACAACAAAATAAAAGCTTTGTATAGGCTTTCCTATTAAAAAGAGATAAACACAGTAGTAGTTATTGACAACAGGGCTATGTGAGCATGTAACCATGGGATAGCCACAGTATGTATTATTAGCACATACTAGCATGTGATAACTGTGCTGCAGCATAATTCCACTTTCATTAACAGGGAGCCACCGTCATTACATTTTCTATGTGGGCTACAGTGTTCTTGTAAACATTTGCCGAAAAGCCAGCTAGCATGCTGAAAATCCATATGCTGGTTCTACTATATAATTTATTCATGCAGGTTTATCTTATGCAGGATTCACGGGGTTTCCTTCAGAAAGCTGACTAATGGTGCAAGACACACGCTCCAAACTGCAAAAGATACGGTTAGCAGAAGGCAGGACTTCAAAACATAGCCCGTGTTTTCCATCCCTTCGGTGCATATGCAGCACTTTATTTAGATGAAAAAAAACCTCCAAAAACAAAGGTCTGCCTGCTGTTCAAGGGACTTTTGGTATGGCATGTCCCAGCACCAGAGTGCGATGGATGAGACTCCTCAGTCAGGTGACTAGACTTAGACACACCAGTAAATACCCCTTTTGGGTAAACAGAAAGTCTGGACAATATGGTTTTGTGTTAATTTGCAATTCACTGCTCTATCTGAAGCAAACAAACAAAAAAGTGTATTTAGGTTACTAAACATTTTAACGTTTCCATTTGTGGTATTTAAGAAATGGAAAATGCGATTTCAAAATAAGATGCCCTAAAGTATCATTTCAAAATGCTACATGAAATGCTCTGCTATTTTCAATATGCAGTATCTTAGTCCGTAGCCATCAAAATGAAATGTTTCCATTTTCTGGAAATATTCCTTGCATTTTCTTTAAATCAACAGTACCCATCATTCAGAGCCCTGAAATTTTAATTTCAGGAAAAGCAACTCTTTCTGGAACATAAAGGCACCTAATTTCAATTAGCACACATGAACTAACCTGCATGTGAGGTTTTCATAGTAATCATTTTGCCCAAGATTTAGCAAATTTTATTACTGTAGCTTATGCCAGCTCTGGCTATCTGACACAAATCTGGAGTTGCATCATCTTTCTTCCCCCATTTTGGGTATGTCATACTGTTCTGAATCCTCTCCTTCATAAATAAAGAGAAGTCTGCACATACCCCACAGACTTGTCAGAAAAATTAATTTCTTAACATTTTCAAATGACTATGGAAATATTCAACTTGCTGTTTCAATACTGGCCATAAAATGTAAGAATATAAAACTGACAGAATGGCACATCTCTAATCCATCAGCAGATGTAAATTGTCCTCTGGTAATGGCAAGAACCTATTGTTTAAAAGGGGGGGGAAATTCACCACAATGTAGCTAATCAATTTTAAACACTACCTAGGTTTAGATGTTTGGGTTTTTTTCATGGGTTTGTTCTTGGTGGTGTTGTTGAGTATTTATTTGGTTGGGTTTTTTTTATAATACTAACCTAATATCCCTCTTCTAAACAAGGATTTATGTGTCTCTGACATCATCAACAATGCCCCCCTCAGTCCTCAGCCTGGAGGCACCAACACTTACTGAGCTGAGTCCCTCACTGGATGTAGCAGAGCACAGGCTCCAGACCTCTGCTCTGAAGCATGAGATTTAATTACTTTGCTCTCAGCATGAATAACTAAAATTGTTATTGTTCACCAAATGATCCAGCACTTTTAAAAGCCAATTACAATATTTGACTCCAACCTCCTAATACAGTGAAATCTCTTGTGGTGGCTGAAACAGTGTTTATGCTAAATCAGTCCATAAAACAAAAGAAAAATAAAGAGATGACCATGCAAAATAGGCAAAAAGTGTTATCTGTACAGTAATAACATCCTGCCTTGCTCAGTTTGTGTTAATCTTATGATCTTATTTAAACATGGTATGCTACTTAAATATTAAATATATACTACTTTCTCATTTATAAAGTTTCTGCAGTAACATACAACAGGAAAATAACTATGGAAATGTGTGAAACATCATGCACTCAGCAAGCCAAAAAAATCTTGCAAAGCCATTATCTTTGTATGTTAGAAGGAAGGTTCTATACAACAATACATCACACTGATAAACTCAGCTCAAATCAATGATTTTGACAAACTAAGTATATTTAGTTTCTTCAATGAGGAAGTGTAGCCATCCACTCCATGCCTTCGGAATTCAAAAGCATCCCTGGCACATATGGCAGCTCTTTACTATAGACAAGAGTATATTAGAGGAAAGCAGGCGATCACAGACTGTTATGCTAAGAGGAACACCTCTATGCACATGGCTGGAGCAGCCCTGAAAGCCTATCAAGGCACTCACAGGTAGGGCAAGTGCTATGGCCTCAATGCCAAGAAAACTTGCTATTGGTATTCTAGTCCAAGGTATTAACTGTATTTGTAATACCTTGTATTACCAGGGCCTTGAAGACCATTTGCACAGATGTATGTCCTTCATATAAAAAGATGAATGTCATGCCTGAATGTGCCTTCTTAACTGTTACTCTCTGGTATAAGAAAAACTACTGAGTCTTTAAGATGGATTTTTCCTAAAGTGTACAGTATCAACAAAATTAATTTTCCATCAGCTAAGTAATGGGGCTTGAATCAAAGATAATATCCTCGGTTTCGTACTCTAAGTAAGAACCTTCAGTATCTTATCCTCCTGTAAGAGAGTTCACAGAAGAGGCTTGCTAACATTTCAGGAGGCTCAAGCACATAATCCAAACTGTATAAAACCAGCCAGCACTTCTGCTTCTGTGGTTATCTACTCAAACTTCAGGTCTGTTTTTATTTAAATCAAAGACAAGCAACTCATTAAAAATTCATGGATCTGATAAATGATTCTTGGATTGAAGTTTACATGTCATTTTTTAGGAGGAAAACGCCTTGGAGCAAGAGGAAATTTTGTGATTCAATGAAGGAAACAGAGATTTCAAAATTATAGGAATGCAAAAAATCAGCAAAAAAAGAATCAGGATGTTTTACAATACAGATAGATTTGTCACTCTGTATCATCTGAGCTTAGCTTCAATAACACACTTAAACCCATCTAAACATAGTACTTCTTCATATTCATTCCTACAGAGGCAACTAACAGAGCAGTCACCCTCCACTGCAGGACTGGCTCTTTTATGGACTAATTACAAATGGTTAAACTACACTTGAAAAAATCCTGTACAAAAAGCATCTTACTACATTCACTCTTCCAGCATATGGCACACTATCCACACCAATTTAAGGAGACCATCAGAAGTAACTTCTTCCAGAATTCTCTATTAGTAACAAGTTGGACTGTCTAGTTTTATTAAAGATAGAAATACTTATTTATAATAAGAAGGGTGGTGCTTCTTTGGTAGTTCTTCCATTAATTCATGCTTATCACTTTGGTTGTTTTTTTTAATCAAGCACTTGCTAAGTCACCTTAAATAAGGAACACACTGCAGAGACTGAGTTCAGAAATCTTATATACCAAAATAGGAACTGTAGAAGCAGATGGGACTGTGTATTACAAAGAAGCAAAGAAGCCATTTATAGAAGAATCTCTTAAAGAGAACCATTCACATGATTTTTAAGTTCAAAAACCAGTATATAAACATTATTTGCTTTATTCAGAAGTGTCAGTACTGGCAAAATGTATTTCTGATACTGCAAGAAGAACATAGGTCATTTTTTTAAGCATCTTTAAAAATCATGTGAAACACATTAAACAGAAGTTCTATATTATTTCACTGGACACCATAATGAAGACGCGGAGAGGCCAGGCACAATAGTATTACAGAGGCAAAGAAATAAAAATTACTTTTGCAGAGAGATTTTAATGATTAGCAAACCTGAATTTGCATAAACATTTCTATAAAGACCAAATGCACTAGTTTCAATAATTACTTCTAAAGCCTTATTATCTAATATATCTAAATTCCATTTTACACTGTTCAGGACTCTATAGTCAGCACTGTTAAAAATTAATAAAATCTCTGTTCTGGGAATCAACCAAAGTTTTAAATATGGTATTTATATTGACTAAGCTATCTCTGGAATGATGTCTTTCTTGACAGAAAAAAAATGTCAACTACAAAATTTGCTCCATGGTAATAACAACAGTAACAGTAAGTGAGTACAAATATTCCATTAAATAGCTGTTATGACATAAATGACTGAGATGCAAAATAATTATGTGGCAACGTAATTATTTCACCTATGCACATTTGGGTGTGCAGCAAATCAATTGTTATACATACACAAATACATATGTATATGCACATACAGTAAGGGTGATGTACTTTATTTTACTTCAGCTTGTTTTGAAATCATACTCCAGAATATTCCATATGGTTTGCTTGACAAAAATGTTGTTACTTCAGAAGGATATCTAGGGTGAACTAGTGCAGCCTAGGCAGAAAGAATGCTGGCATAAACTGATAGGAACCCACTAGATCCTGTGATGTATGTCAATGCAATGACAGCTGCGGATCTGTCATACCAAGTTCATTATCTGTGTAGAGATTCTTCCAGAACTTAGTAAAATTTGACATGCTGTCCACAAGATGTGTCACCTGCCTCCTCCTTGTTACCTTAGCACTAAGCCACATCAGCCCCTAAGCTTCCTACTGTGTATTTCATGATTAAAAATAAACAACAAAAGTCCATGTATTTCCTACTTGCATATTGCAAGCCTTCCCAATATTTGCCTTGAGCATTCGAATTCTGCAAATATCAAAGAAAAAACCAAACAATCAAGACAATCCAATCCAACAGCAAAAAGGAACGATGACTGAGTTGCATCACTTACTTATGGGTAAAGAACATTATGCTGGCAGTTTTTCTGAACCATCCATCACCACCATCGGAAAAGAACTGACACATGGCACAGAAATGCATAAAAGTTCCCCAAAATGAAAATAAAATACACCCCTCCAATTGTAATCATCACAATGCAACAGATACTAATTTCTGAGTGAATCAGGATTAAATTAAAATAATTTAAATAAAGAGAATATATTAGCTATTTTCTCCTCTTGAGGCCTCTGCAGTCTTGAACTCCAATTACTTTTGGCCTCCTGTCTCCTCACCATTGATCTATAGAACCATGGTGCCAATCTGATCATCTGACATGGCAGTGACAACAGATAAGAGTTACCTGAATTATCAATAGTCGACACACTTAAATGCCCACTTGCAGTTTATCTTAATTAAAGCTCATACCATTCATGTACAAGACAAAAATTAGTAGTAATTACATGAGTAGCTTGGAAGACTTATTCCATTAAGATCATTTGGGAAATGACAGATGGTTAATTTCTTAAAGACTTCATATTAACTACTTTAAACTCTAATTGGCAGGGTTACTTGAAGTCTCAGTATATGCACACCAACTTCAAAGAGCAAATGCTGTAAATTTATTGCATTATGCTATTTGCTGGAGCACGTACAAAGAGGAGCAACAAGCTGGTGAATGGTGTAGAGCACAAGTCTTATGAGAAGCGACTAAGGGAACTGGGGTTGTTTAGCCTGGAGAAAAGGAAGCTCAGGGGTACTTTATCGCTCTCTACTACTACCTAAAAGAAGGTTATAGCAAGTTAGGTATCAGCCTCTTCTCCCAAGTAACAAGCAATCGGACAAGAGGAAACAGCATCAAGCTGCACTAGAGCAGGTTTATATTGGATATTAGGTATAATTTCTTCACTGAAAGGGCTGTCAAGCATTGAAACAGGCTGCCGAGGGAAGTGGTGGAGTCACCATCTCTGGAGGTATTTAACGAATGTGTAGATGTGTCGCTTAGGGACATGGTTTAGTGTGGACTTGGCAGTGTTCGGTTAGCAGTTGAACTCAATGGTCTTAAAGGTCATTTCCAACCTAAACAATTCTATGATTCTATGTTTCCCATATATTTAGGTTAAATTTTTTGGATTAACATTCCCAATTCAGGTATGCCCCAATTCATTCTTCTATAGATATTCCTTAATTCAAATGCAAAATGGAACCTATGCTTTAATTACTTTTAGAGTTACCATCACAGTTTACCCTTAGTTAATGCTGAAGTCATTAATTAATAACCACTAGCAGTTGTCCTCTGTTCAAAGCTGGGGATATGAAAGGCCAGGTCTCCCTACAACAGTCTATTCACCACTCATCCTGTTGATTTTCACCTTCATCCATTCCCATATATCCATGCTGATCTTGGTCCTCATTTTTTAATTCTTTCTTCAGTGCAGCCTTAAACAATAAATTCTGTATATCTATGTCCACAGTTTTCCTACTTTTTTATCTTAATTATGTTGATAATAAAAATAGTTCTGGCATGTGCACGCTCTATTTTCAAGGTCTGTTTAGAGACCATTCTGCTTGCTGAAATGCTGTTTCTGTCTGTAATTACTAGTCCATTGTTGTTCTTCAGGGAGAACAGCTGCCATCATCTCATCCAGATGTCTAATCCTTTTTATCTATTAGCTTATTTGCTTATTCTATACATGGTGTTAATATGAAAAAAAGGAAAAACAAGAAAACATTACAGAAGCCTTAGGAAGAAAATCCTTTTTGGGATACAGCCAAAATCCGGTGTTTCCTTTCATATATATTATGAGAAAGCTCTAGGACTGTACCTTAGTTGTACTACCAGGAAGATATAACAGGGGGACCTGGTTTCAGCTGGAATGCAGTTAATTTTCTTCCTAATATCTGATACAGTTGTGTGTTTCGGCTTTAGTCTGAGAACAATGCTGGTAACACCGATGTTTTAGTTGCTTCTGAGTAGCACCCTGATCAAGGGCTTTACAGTCTCTCATGCTCTGTCAGTGAGAAGGGGCACAAGAAGATGGGAGGGAGCAGAAACTGGACACCTGACCCAAACTAGCCAAAGGGGCATTCCATACCACAGCACGTCATGTCCAGTATATAAACTGGGGGGAACTGGTTCGGAGGAGCCGATCACTGCTTGGGGACAAGCTGGGCATCTGTCAATGGGTGGTGAGCAATTGTATTGTGCATAACTTCTGTAATTTTTCTCAGGGGACAGGGTTTACTCCTTCCTCTCTCTTTATTTCATTTTACTATTACTATATATCATTATTATTACTGTATTTTAGTTTAATCTCAATTATTAAACCGTTCTTATCTCAACCCACGGGTTCTCACATTTTTTTTCAATTCTCCTCCCCATCCCACTGGGGAGTGGAAGGGAGTGAGCGGCTGTGTGATATTTTACTTGCCAGGTAGGCTTAAACCACAGCGCAGGGAATATATATTACTAGCAATTATTGATAGAGGATTAAGAGCAGCTGGAAAAACACTTGATCAAGAGAAGGAACGAGCAGTGATTCTGTGCTTACATCTGCCTGTGAAGGTAGGAGGGCTTTGAAGAAAGCCCCAAGAGAATGCAAGAGAGTTCACAAGAAAAATCCTGGGACCAGAAATCCCTAGAGAAATACTGCATACCTACATGTAAATGTAACTTCGAAAAACATGAGACATTCTAATCATAGTAGACACTAGTTTTTTTAAAACTTATTCTAAGAAGATTTTTAATTTTAGATTTTATTTTACAACAGACTCTCATATAAAGTAAACTATTTCACTCACGAAAGCATCACAGAAAAGGCACATACCTTTTTCCCCTACCCTTTGACTTTAAGACTTTTTTCTTTGTGCAAAGTCTCTTTTCATTATTTTTTTGTTATTCCTGTCCTGGGTTTTCCTTCTTGACTGAAGAAATATGTAACTCTTAGCTGTTCACTAGTAATTCTGCATTTTGTAGCTCTAATGGATTTTATGGCTGTAAGCAGGGTATGCTATCCCCTAGGACTCAACTTGAAAAGTGTAACATATGACTTGAATATTGACCAGTTCACCGTCCCTTTGGTACCTGCACACCAAAAAGTCCGTGCCAAGATCTCCTGGAACTCAGGGAAGACAAAAATATTCACGGTCTCAGCCACAACAGACAGGCTGATAGGTAAAGTACATATTTCAAGGTAGGTCTACCAACACCCCCTTCACCTTCCTCCACAGCTGTGCAGCAAATCCTTTCTTAAACCCACCTAAGTGTCATCATCTTCAAAATGTGTCTTGTAATTGTGATTTGCGATTTCATTGAACAAGACATATTTTTGCAAAACAGTCACACTCCTCTCATGGGGGCTTCTATTGTAGTATTAATCAGTGTTACTTCATGTAACATCCTGTGAATTTTTACACTTTTCAACCAGTTAGGCAGAAGAAATATAATGAAGAATATTTAACATGACAGCTAAAGTTAAAAAGCTTTAATCTATCTCCACTTCCCTTCACGTCTGCCATTTCCTATATTCCTTCTTGAACAGAAAAGTTTAAGGGAAAGATTTTCTAAAGCGCTTAACATAGGCCTAACTGTTTCCCCTAAAGGGAAATCTGTAACTCCCACTGATTTTAATGGCAGGACTGTAATGCAAATGCAAAATTATTTTGAAAATCCCACCTTCAGAGATTTCAATCTAGACATAAGGTCTGTGACCTTGTCACCCACTTCTTTCTTGCCTTAATTCAAACTGAGCTCTTAATATCTTGTCTCTTTTACCACTGACATTTTAAAATAAGGCTTCTATCTTTAAAAAGGTATTTCATCATGTAGACTTTCTCCATGAATTCATCTTCTTCTTTTTTTATCTAACCAGATGCATTATTTGTTCCTAGGTAAATCTTTTTTTTAGAATTCCAATTTGTATTTTACACCAAACCTCCAGGCACTTATGATAAACTGATGCTTTCAAAATCTTCTATTATGTTGTCAAAAGTGACAATGATAGCAAATTCCACATCCATAGTAGTGCTTCCTACTTTATTGCTAGTAGAACAGCCAGACTAGCGCTGTAAATATGTTACTCCAATCTCCTCAGCCAACTGAAAAATGTTTATTTTACTACTTCTCCTAATGCCAATTCTTTTAATTTACTGTTTCCTTACTAAAAGGCTCCATGTTATAACAAGTCTGCACCAGCAAGAGACACATGTTGGATATTTGGCCTCCATCCTACACCTATTTCTATTACACAAAGAAAGCAGGAAAGTGGCTATCTGACTGCTGCTGAGGCTCCTAACTTGCTGCCTGTTCTTACACTGGTAACTTACAGACCATCTACACAACCAGAAGGCTCCACAAAAGCACCTCTGAACAACTTTTCAGCACCGAGTTAACAGAAGGGTGAATATACAGTGGGACAGGAGAAAGACGTCTCATCAATCAAGCACGAGTCAAAGTTGGGTTGATAAAATACAGACATACTCAAAATCCTCTAGACACAGTTGGTGCCCTTCTATTTTTTTGGGGATAGCATTATGATCAGGGTTTGCCAACTCATTCCAGGGGCTCCTGGGATAATCATAGTTACAGCGTACAGCACCATTATCAAGGACAGTGCTTGTCAGGTGAAGAAAACTGGAGGCACCACAGTGGTGGATGCAATGCTGCTGTTGCTTTGACCCTGCTCTTGTCCGCAGGAATCCGGAGCAATTTACCTAACCATAAGTACTGGGCAACAAATGAGGTTTCTGTCCTCTTATGCAACAGGGAGATTTCTTAATGCATGAGATGGTTCCTCTTATTTCCCTTGCGGTACTGTGGCACAGGCACTCAGATGACTCACTAGGTATCAACTAGGACAGTACTATTTTTGATAAGACAACTGTAGTGCTTGAGCTGTGTAGGGAGAGGAGGCCTTCCTTAACTGTTGCTCATCTGATTTTGAAGAGGGTTCTTTACTTGAAAACTGGGACAAAGATATGCTTCATTGATGGTAAAGCAGAATACTGATGCTTTGCCTTTAGGTCAGCCTTGATACCATGTCTAGTGATGCTCCCCATTTTCCCTAGGGTACATCCTCCCTGATAGTTTATGAAGGCACACCAAAATGGCACAAATGTACACTTCACAAACACTGCACCTAAGCTACCTTTCCTGGAAAGAAATGCACCTGGAGAGAATGGTAGAGCCAGTTCTCACCGTAGCATAGTGTCAGGGAAAAGATAAAACACATATGTATCCTTGGAAGCCAGGAAATCCTCCTGGCTTCTGCAGTTTAGATATAACCCTTGATGCCAGGAGACAAGCTGCAGAGCTATCTGCGCTGCTTCTAACAAAAACCAGCACAGCATAGTAGTGGAGATGCAATGAAACTAGCTTTTACCTTCCTTTCCCCACCTGCATGGTATGAACTCAGCATTGGCTGGCTAACTTGTTTCACGGGTAGATTTCCTAGCGCACACCATGCTTTTGCTGCCACAGTTCAACCGCTAGTGTAAACCGAGCTTATAAATCATTATTTCTGTACTTACATATATGGATACTAATGCACATTTTATATTAATAAATTAATATTTGCACAAGCACATTTTAGTAAACTTTACAAATCTAAAAAATTCTGCCGTCAAACCAGCTGTCCTGTTTAAAACACTATGAATTGCTCTAATAAGCATAACCATGGGTGACATTAAGTCTTCATTATTGTTCAGGTCTCAAATATTCGAAATATGAATATTTGAGAACAGAAGAAATATATTCATATGAAAAATATGAGAAAATTAAGAAGAAATATATTCATATGAAAAATAGAATCAAACTACAGTTAAGAAAAAAAGTAAATTCTAACCAGATATTCCATATTCCTAATGCTACTGTCATCCAAGGATGATTTCACATTCGTAATCCTACTTCCTTTATAGAATTACAGAATTGCAGAACAGTTTAGATTGGAAGGGACCCCCAAAGGTCATTTAGTCCAACCCCCCTGCAACGAGTAGGGACATCACCTGCATCAGGTTGTCCAGAACCACATACATCCTGGTCTTAAATATCTCCAGGAATGGTGCATGCACCATCTCTGGGCAACCTGTGCCAGAATTTTGCCACCCTCATTGTAAAGGATGTCTACCTCTCATCCAGCCTGAATACCCCTCTCAGTTTAAAACCATCACCCCTCATCGTATCACAACAGGCCCTGCTACAAAGTCTCCCTCCATCTTTCTCATAGGCCCCTTTTAAGAACCGAAGGCCACAGTAAGGTTTTCCCAGAGTCTTCTCTTCTCCAGACTGAATAACCCCAACTCTCTCAGCCTTTCCTCACAGGAGAGGTGCTTCATCCATCTGATCATTTTTGGGGCCTTCTCTGGACCCTCTCCAACAAGTCCATGTCTTTTCTATACTGAGGACTCCAGAGCTACACACAGTTCTCCAGGTGGGGTCTCACCAGAGCAGAGGAAAGGGGCAGAATCACCTCCCTTGACCTGCCAGCAACACTCCTTTGGATGCAGCCCAAGGTACAATTGGCTTTCTGGGGTGCGAGCGCACATTGCCCACTTATGTCCAATCTTTCATCCACCAGTTCCTCCAATTCCTTCTCCTCAGGGCTACTCTCAATCCCTCCATCCCTCAGCCTGTATGATACCGGAGTTTGTCCTGATCCAAGTGCAGCAGCACCCTGCACTTGGCCCTGTTGCACCTCATGAGGTTCGCTTGGGCCCACCTCTTGAGCCTGTCCAAGTCCCTCTGGATGGCATCCTGTCCCTTAGGCATGTCAACTGCACCACTCAGCTTTGTGTCATCTGAAAACTTGCTGACAATGCACTCAATCCCAATGTTTATGTCACTAATGAAGATATTAAACAGTACTGGTCCCCTAAGTACTGACTACCACCATAAGAAACATTTAAAGCACAGTGTTCCCAAATCTGACAATTTTTTGGGACATGAATCATCAAGCACCAAAATAGAGCTTCTTTACATATCTCCTCTTCAAAAAATTCAGGATGTAAGCTGAGATGCTGTGAAAAACTTCAGAAGACTTTAAGATGAAGCCCACTCCATGGAAGGTGTACTATGTGAGTAAACACCGGGTATTCAATCAGATTCAATCCATTCAGGCTACTACCAACCACAATGTCTATTTACCTCCCAAACATTAAAATGATGTAGAGAGAAGTTAAGTTGAATTCTACATCCACTTTCACTTCTGAAGAGCTAGGAACAAGGCAACAAATTCTTCCTAACAAGCATATGCACACTCTGAACTTATTAAAAACACAGGAAAAAATGAAAACAGATTACTCTTGATGGACCCCCACCTTTCCAGAAATCAGTCCTCTTATGTTAAAAATAACTGGCCATTTTTGCCCACTTTGAACTCTGGGAAACCTTTACCTTCTTTTTTTTTAA